>JAODVM010013677.1:0-20229 GCA_025400095.1 Phenganax marumi
TGGCGGGCTCAAATATGAGCCCGGTCAGCTGTAACCCCCATGAGAATTTCGGTCCAGAATACATCGTTTCAACACAAAATCCGCCATGTTTTTGATTGCACTTGAATTGCTCGAGCACCCCCTCCAGATAGTATATGCAGCTCAGTGCTGTTCACCCACTGTTCACTCACGGTCACCGACACCGCTGTAAGCTATATGAAAGTTACATGCCATATATGGCATGCAACAAATAAACAAGCTATTTTGCACACCGTACAAAGGCTGATGGAATATTTGGACAAAGTGCAGTCATGTATATCCTCGTCGCCTCCGAAACATTAATTACGTCTTTGTCCTTCCTTTTACATTGCACAAAATTTTGATTACTTATAAACACGAAACAATGCATACTTCGAAAAGAAGTCAATTTCTATCTTCATAATGCCTTTATTGAGTTTATTATTAAGTACTTTTTCCTTTCAGTCTAAAACTAACCAGTTTTGACCTTTTTGTTCTGCCTCTTCTAGGCACTTAAAATTTGAAATATAGCGTCTTTTCTTATCTCTCCTTACCTGCTGAATTAATGCTACCTTCGATAAGTTCGAACAAACAGGCTTTTTATATTCCGCAAATATATAGTTCAATATTAAACGCGGAAGAAACTCTAGAACTTTTGGCGTCTCAATCACGCTACTCTTTTGGACTTCTGCATTGGCACAGCTGTCCATGACCCATGATTCATCAGCCTTTGATTTCCAGTTTATTGAGGGGCTACTAATTACATGAGCCGGGCTGACTGGTTTCTTTCGCATCTTATTGCCGCTTCAAAGCTTCTGTAAAATAACACTGAAAGTAACATTCTAAATGAACTAGGCCAAAGCCTGTCTCAAAAATAAAGGCGATTTCCCCACTACGCCCATTTGTTCGAGCGAAAAATAAATCTAGCAACATGATTGGCTTGCTTTCGATTTTTTCGCGGGAAAATTATTTTGCGAGCCAAATAGATCTAGCAAACGTGATTGGCTAGCAAAATAATTTCCCGCGAAAAAGTCGAAAGCAAGCCAATCATGTCGCTAGCTTTATTTTTCGCTCGAACAAATTCGCGTAGTGGAAAACCGCCTTTAAGTCAAATTTAACGCCCAGGAAATATTTCGTGACAAAACTTGGCCCGGTCAACCGGGCTAGCCCGGCTCATGTAATCACACCAACAATCGTCCACAAAATATATTGAGACTTTACTTGAAATCTCCCCTCCTTTCCTATTCATAATGTTGTAACTGGGAACCTGAGCTGAGAAGCACGTAACAAAATTTCAAAAGCGTTCCACACGTGTGGACAAACTTGAAAATATGACATCATCACCATCCTAACAATTTTACACTCTCACAACATTATTAGTGGGGGCAAGGGCAAGGGGGTTCTCTCAAATATTTTGTGCACCCGGCTAAATTACTAAATCTCTTCAACTTTTCTAGACAATGTGGACTATTGTGCCAAAA
This sequence comes from Phenganax marumi, assembly GCA_025400095.1. Taxonomy (NCBI): domain Eukaryota; kingdom Metazoa; phylum Cnidaria; class Anthozoa; order Malacalcyonacea; family Clavulariidae; genus Phenganax; species Phenganax marumi. Next base: position 1,479 of record JAODVM010013677.1, read on the forward strand.
TTCAAGGGATTTAAAACTTTATTTCTGATTTTTGGTCACAAGTTGTGGATTTTAGCGAAGAGTTTGCCACTTTCTTTTAGTTATGCCGAAATTTTAAAAGTTTCTTCCTAGTTTGGGAAAAAAACTTAATTGAGCGTAGCTAAACTCCTCCATCGCTGAAGATCGGTGAATATAAGACCAGGTCTTTATACTGTAGGTCTTCTCACGAGTTGCATCATGCGCATTCATTTCCGAATGGTCCAGTGCACCAGGGGTTCTTGTTCGGTATTGTTTAAATTGTGTCTTGTCATTGGCTTGTTCTCCGCAAACTACCTACGCCATGACGTAACGGCTCATTGCGCAATGACTCATTGCGTAATGGCTCATTAAGTAATAGTTCAGTACAATCTTGTGATAAATCTTGAGAGTGAACAGGGATAATTCACTCTTTCAACGCCATCAAACAGTTAAGATATCCGCCACTGCTGTCTTTTTTTCGCTGTAGGCACCATGGCAAAGAAGCCTGAAGACTGCATCAAAGCGAAGCAGTATTGGACTGCAAATGGGATAATAAAAGGTTTTGGTGCATGCTTTGAATGTCCTCAAAGTTATAAAACATGCTACGATTATCGAGAAGATGTGGAGAGATGTTTAGCCTCGTGTCGTGGTAGGTTATGTTAAATTTGCACTTTCCGCTGCAGTGAATTTTGAAGTGTACATAATTGTAATAAATTCTTAACTGATACGTTGTTGAGAGTGATTAGGTTGTTTTATCTGAATTTGACCAATGAACATTACATCCATATAATATTTGATCGGAACCACATAATTACTGTAAACTGCTATAGCAATAAAACGGCTACATCACTATAATTCTCTTTGAACGAGGTTCCCCTTAGAAACTGAACGTTATTTACAGTTTATGTAACTGTTTTGACACTTGGACGGATGACCGAAAATATATGCTCATACACACATTACCTCGCACACTGAGATTATTTCTCAGCGCATTTGGCCGCGTTTACATGACACCAGATTCAATCGTCACGAAATCTTCCTGTGCTGTTAAGGAGCAATAATCACCAACAAATGTTAACTAGGCTGGCAGATTTTGTATATTTCTTTGGATCATTACAATTAAAAATCTTTACAGAGCATCGATAGCTGAAAATTAGAACCGCTCCGATAACAATCCGGTATAGTGTAAACGGGGTCTTTGATATAAAAAGAATGAACGACAACTTGAAATTTAGAAGTTTTGTGGTAAATCCTTGCTTTTTGAGTACAGACACACTGAATATTTGGTATGGCTGCCTACATGAGCAAATATAACTGCCACTGACAAGCTTTAGTGCATGACATTTTGTATCGTAAAAATTTAAAGTTAGTGGGTCATTCACCGCCGCATTAAATAGGTCCATACTTCAAGTAGTTGAGAAGCGTTATATTTTGTGAGATATTTTATATCGCGCCAAACAATTTCTGAATGCATTGAGGTGTGTTTTGTGCCATGTCTCAAATTTTTTGAAGTTTGCTTTGGAATTCTGAATGTCAAACAGAAGTGTGTGTTGGCGGTACGCGATTATTGAATAAAAAGTGAAGTGTTATTTCGCCATAGTATATTTGAATTGTAAAATGCTTTTTTCGCATTTGTTACTGGGTCATGGTTTATTGTAGATATTATAAATGGGTGTGTACAGTAAACAGTACGTCGGAATGCAAACACTTTGCTTTCGGAAAAAATTTTTTGAGATTTCAAGGGCTTCTATGAGTTGCGATAATTACTTATTGATCATAATACAAAGAGATGGTAACCACGGTAAACAGTAATTTGGCTTGAGTGATAACACTTTGTCTTTGGAGAAATTACCTTGACCCCTTTTGAAGACTGATTTGAACTTTGAACGTACGCATTTTGTCGCTATTGTCGTTACCATAGTTGAGTAACTGAAACAAAGAGCTCGACTGCGTGATATTTTTTCAGCACGTCATATTTCCTAATTAGGCGATATGACAGCAGATAATAAGATAGGTTGTTACCAAACTTATTGCAACCATTGCGACTGATTTTAGATTTTAGAACGATTTGCTGCTTGTTTTGTGCGATACACTGTTTGCAAAGTGACACGATGAACAATTAATAGGGCACAATATATTTTGAGTTTGTAATCACAAAAATTACTGACTGAATCACGATTTCTGAAGATTACAGTTTTATTAGATCGTTGCTGAACGAGTGACGTAAGTGCAATGGGGACCCATGGTGTTTGTTTGTCTAGTGTAAAATAGATTATGTAGAGTTTCAATTTAAAGGAGGCATACTTTGGGGGCCAAGGTCGCCGTGATGATTGGCGACATGCGGCGAAGTTCGGCGACATTAGGCGACATTGGCTATTTATGAAGAAAATGGCTACGTACTGTCGGCGACCACTGATCTCGAAATAAGACTGGATCAAGCAACGCGTGCCAAAATTGAAGCCAAAATCGAAATGCGCCACCATTACTAAGGGACCAATTTCTACAAAAACATGGAGTTCTAGAGCATGAAATACAATCGTAGTGTGGGTTTCAAAAAGAATATATTTCTCTTTTGTTGTTTAATCGTATACAAGAATGTGTGCATGTAACCAAGGAATGAATCAGTAATGGGTTTTGTCCAAGATCTAGCCAAAAAGGTGGGCAAAAACATCGCGATTTTCGTCAGGGACCGATGGCGTGCTGATGGTATTAAGACGATATCCAAAGATAAATCTATTTATTCAAGCTATAAAGTTTAAAAGAATACTTAATGTGTAACGTCAAATGTAGATTAAGCGGGAAGATTAGAGTTATAAATGCAAATATATAATCGTACTGCTCGTACGAAAGGCCCAGAATTTGATTCGGAGAAAAATTTCTTAAACATAACTAATATTGATCTCGTCTGATTTTTGTGATACAGATTTCACTCGAAACTCTTCCAATAATCTATTTAGTTCCAAAATCTGAAGGAAAGTGGGGTTTTTTTCGTCAAAAATCGATAACATGTGATGGGACAAGCCCGACTTACGAGTGAAAAGTGCGCGGAAACTTTCGTTTTACGGTTGATTCGTTGTCGTCGCTGCCTTCACTATCGCTCCTTAAGTCGTTTCCGTTGTCCTTTGTCCTTTTACGCTTATTGCAGCCAAAAGCAACGCATTGGATTCCGAAATTTTTCATTTTATGCTGTTTATTGCTCAATTAGAATTTCGAAGGATTGGTCCCTTATCAATGGCGGCTGTCAAGAATCGGTGGCTTCAAATTTTGTTTACCGCCAGTTTAGAGTTGCTTGATCCAGTCTTATTTCGAGATCAGTGAGTGAACCAAATACATGCATCTTATTAAGATTACATTGCAGACCTGTCAGTGCCTCATAAGGGGTTTTGCCCAACCTATCATTAAAACACCTGTTTCTTATGAATGCAGATGCCATCACTGCATATGTTCATAAGGTCATTGGCAACTTAGCTTCTAGTAATAAGCACCTGGTCATGTTGAACAAGCTTAACCAGGCTCTTTCAGCCGTCCCATTTTGATGAGGCGAATATGAAGCACATGTTTCATGTTTAATCTTGCTGTCACATAGAAGAGAATTAAATTCATGTCCTACAAATCCCCCCCCCCCGGTTGTCAGTTCGAATACATTTTACTTTACCTAATGGTGCAATATCAGCAAAAAATTTCTTGGTAGCCTCAACAGTGTTAAATTTGTGTTTCAAAATATATATCATGATCACATGACTATAATCGTCAACAAAAGACAAGGCATACACTGGGCTTATTGGTCCTGCTAAATCTGAGTGGACTAGATCTAATGGAGCCTCAGCTCTTCTATCAGGTGTTCTACTTCTAAATTGTGTCATTTTACCCTGAGTGCATATCTCACAGTCAGTCTCATCATAATTTGTAATATTCATTCCATCCACAACCTTCTCTAGCTTGCATATATCAGAAAAATTACAGTGCCCTAGAATTCTATGCCATTCTAACAAAGAGACTGCATTATTCCTACATGAAGAAATGCTATTTAAATAATATAGGCACCCTATCTGCTCTGTATTAAATATTGTGCCATCTGGGCTTCTAAAACTCTTATCATGCTTGTCTAGGCTCATACTGCCACCCTCTTTTACTGCAGCATTGACTGAAAAAATATACTGCTTGTATGATGGAACATAAAGCGCGTTCTTTAGGATTAATTTGTGCGACCTTCCACTTACGTCATAAGCTTCACTTTTGCTGCGCCCTTTCCTGCCACAACTTTGGCCTTACTGCCATCTGCGAGCTCAATAACATACAAATCTGGGTCAAAATTCTTATTGAAATTGATAAACTTTGACTTATCACTTACGATATGGCTAGTCGCACCGGTATCTACTAGAAGACAATTATTACTGACATTACAGACATTATCACAATCACCACTAACACTCACTTTAAACGCAAAAGAATGTTCACTCTTGTCGTCTTCTTTTCGTCCTCAGTCTTCTGCCTTCTCTGCTGATTCCTTCTTTTCTGCATTATTGCGGCAATCCTTCATCTTGTGAGTCTTGTTCTTGCAGTGGCTACACCATTTTCCACTCTTTCCTGACTTCGACCAATATTTGGATTTTTGACGGCTCCTTTTTCCACACTTGAAACACGCTCCGTCAAACTTTTCGTTGTTTCATAACGTCATAATGCTTTCCTCTGTCTCAATGCTTCGACTCTTTTCGCTCTTCTTGTGGTTGCACAGCACAACTTTAAATTCCGTGAATGTCATTTCCTTGTCGCGTTGTATAACGATTGCCGAAAATGTCTTAAAGTTATTTGGTAGCCCCTTTAAGACCATAGCAATTAATAACGGGTCGCTTACGTTTTCATCTGCATTTTTCAATGCCGTAGCTGCTATCTCAGCCCTTATCACGTAATCGATAATACTTTCATTGTCCGCGTTCTTTAGCGGGGTTAGTTCCGTGTATAGAGATATAACATGTGGCTTTCCCTTTCCTTGGTAGTGCTGTCTTAATATTGCGAGAGTAAGTGGTCCATCATCTCTAGCTTCCCGTATAACCAGGAATAGGCTTCTGTCGTCCAGCCATTGGACTAGCTCCACAAAAGCATCTGCTTTCTTCGCCGCATCTGGTTTGTATTTGCAGGATGAGTTATTTTCAATTAGAACAGTCCAAGGGTAGCTGACTTGTTTAAAGTCTTTCTTTAAGTCTTGTAGTTCAGTGTATTTATACACATCCAAATTTATTTCAGGAGAATTACGTACCAACTGTTTTTTTTTTGGTGGTGCTTTCTTAGTTTTAATGCTTTTTTGAGGCAAATATTCCGTTGGCAAGGAACCACGAGTAAGCTGCCTTTGACCCTTGTTACCACCCAATATCTCACAGACACAAAACAGATACAAAACTAAGACTAAAATATTTTGAGAAATACATCTAAATACAGTGAATACTGCAATTGTTTGAAGCTGTTTAGATATGTACCCATTTTATAACAGCTTTCTTTGAAATGGCGAGAACAAATGAATGCATTATATGGATTGAAGCTTTTATCAACCCTGTTGACTATTCAAATAAGCTGACTGCGCCATTCTTCGTGTTTTTTTCCCTTTGGTATTTTAAAAAAACTAAGGGCAGGATACTTATCTTTTGAAGCATATGTTGGACAACCCACAATACAACAATTTGCCCCGAGCATAAACTATTTTCAATTTTCGATGATATACCTACATTTCGACTATGCTTTAACAAAACAAATATAAACCGGAAGTGAACATTGCACAACTTGCAAATATTTTCGCGTGACCTAAGATAGACTCTTTGAAGTATGCCGGCATTCCAATCCATCCCCTCCTCCATTATCTATGATTTTGATTCCTTCCAATATGATTATTCTTGAAGAAGCTAGTGAAGAATATATAATAATTTTAACCATGGCAACTGCAGATATGAAATTTGGTAACAATAAAATTTAAATTATGAAAAGCCAAAAGTAAATCCACCAACAACAAAACCAAGTGCGCCAACTTCCCCTAGTCCCAGCTCACCAATACAAACAGAGAGCCCATCCATACTACCAAAGCCAAGTCCATCTATAAATAATAATCTTCAACTCATAGGTACTACAATGATATTAGGAATAATTGTTGCAAAATATATAATATAAAACAAAATCAAAAACTACTTATAAATAAATGGCATTGTATTGTGGATTTGAGAAAATAAAGATAAGCAACAACAAAACCCTACCATAAGAACTTATTTGTATCACTACTCTTACAACAGTTCCCCCAATAACTGGTGTACTCCAAGATCCTTTAATTCAGGTTATCCAACCAACGTAATTTACATACCAAAGTACAATAAAAAAACAGAGGCAACTCTACTCAATCATATGTTTGACACAGACAAAACTATTATAAATCTTCTACTTAGATATGGAATTAATGTACTAATGGAAGATGGAGGAGTTTTCTATTCAGATATTAAAGAATTTGATCGTATTAATACAATTATCAGTTTTAATGGTGTTCAAAATGGGCCATTAAATATCCATTTTTGCCTCAAAGGTCATGTGCTGGATATCAGTCAAGTAATGATGTTTTAATTCAGTTCAAAAAAGTATCAGGAGATGATTTTACAAATGAGTCCAACTTGTTCATTGCAGTCAAAAAAGTTGACTAAAAACCAACGGATAATGTAGTTGCATAAACAGTGCACAAAAATATGAAGAAATCATCTATGAACCGTCCATAAACCAATTTATAGATGATTTTAAGTCGATTTATTGTAAATTTATAGTAAATTATAGATGATCTCAGAACTGCTTAAAATTTACTTAAAAACATGTGATAGATGATTTATAGATAATTTACAGATGATTTATAGATTATTTATAAATATCTTGGACTAATTTATAGATGTTTTGTAGATAAAAATTTCTTCTATAAATTTACTTTAAAAAGGTGGATTGCATAACAGAGCAAATTCATTTCTATTAATAAATGAATAGCAAACCAGCACAACAACAAGAAATTTGTGAAAAACTTTTAAATCTAGTAGAAGCAAAAGAAATTAAATACTCTGTAGCATATATTAAAAAGGCTTCTGATAAAACATTGGAACGTGTTCACCAAGACTATTTGAGACAACAATTTCACAAAACAAATGAAAAGTTAACTGATGCTTTTATTGAAGAAATTAGCGAAGCATTAAATTATCTCAAAATGATAGAAGATTCTACAAAACTTGTAAAAGAACTTGCTGAAGATAAAGCATTAAAACAAGATGTGAAAACTAGTATAGAATATATTACTCCTAGGATTCCATTTATAGGATTTTTATCTGGTGGAGTTATTGTTGAAAAATATGTTATGAAGAAAAACCTCGAAAAAAGTGAGAACAAACACTATGAGCAAAGCAAGGACATGTAAATCAACCCTGAAAAAAACAATTAAAAAAAGCACATGAAAAGAAAACAAAAAAATCATTAAATAAAGAAGAAACATGCCCAGAAACAACTATAAGCACAAGCAAATCACAAACTCAAGCTCAAAACGAGCTTCAAACAACAAATTAAAACTAGCAACTGAAGCATCCAGCAAAAGCAAATTAAGACAAAACATATCCACATCCAACATAGATCCTAATACCTCATTTAATATGATTATTGTGGGAATGACTTGCTGTGGAAAACAAAATATTTATTAAATATGTTGGAAACTAAGTTTATGGGTTATTTTAGAGTATATTTTTTAAATTTGTCCTACTTACCAGTGGAATAAAACATATCAAGACTGGGCTTTTGAAGAGGATGAAAACTTCATCGTCATTTAATATAAACAAGATCAAGTCAAATCCTTTCGAAAAAAATTTGTTGAGTTTGCAAAAGGCACCAAAAGTTGTATTATTTTAGATGGTTTGTTAAAAGATGAAGCCCTGAGTTGGTGAAATTAGCATCTTCAGCAAGGCATTTTGGACTTAGTACCATCGTAATCACACAACAAAGGACCTCCATGCAAAACCATATCGAGAAAATATTAGCAAGTTGGCTACATTTTATAATCCTTGTAAGAAAGACATGGATTTGATTTTTGGTAATTATCTAGGGCATGCAACAAAAGAAGAAACGCAATACATCATCGAAACATTGAAGAACAAAAAATACTCCAAATTAGAAATCTCTCTTCAATTCCCTTTTGAGTGTTCTGTAAGCTACGAAAATGCGTAATTCAAATTAAAGAATTATGCATTTTTCAGTCGTCCTAATCTATAAAATCTGAAATTATGTCATCCAGCACTTTTAAATCACTAATAAATTGTACTTCATCAATTTCTGCAAATTCGCCCAATCTTAATTTATTAATAATCTCACTGCAAACTTTTTATGATGATTTTAAGCAAATTTTAAATTCTTAACTTGTTTGCTGATATCACTTTTTGAAATAAAAGTTGTAATTACAGCCCCGACCCCCGTAATAATTAAACTAAATGGATTCACAACACTTGTACCAGCTCCGATAGCTGTAAGAGCTACCCCAGTGACTTGTAAAAGATTTTAATTCTCTTACGTTTTTTATACTTTTTCTTTTCTAAAATGTATTTTTGATTATAGTTGCCGTAAATTTTTCTTAATTCGTCTTGTTTTTCTTTACTAAGTTTGTCTGAAACGTGATTCATTTATTATAAGTAAAAGATACTTTCCTTTCCAGTAAAATTCTTTCACAAAGTTTTTTTGGTGAACTTTCACCCACCATATCCTCAAAATTGTTCGCCATAATTAAGGAACCACTATTCATATAAAATGCCAATAAATTTATAATATCTTGTTTAAGATTTTGGTTTTTTGTTTGATATTAGATTTAAATGTTTATTTTTTCGTCCAAGTTCTTTCTCATGTTCACTTTTTGTTGATTCTCATTACACTTGTTATCTCATCAATATATTTTAGCATTTTAGCCCCTTTCATTTCAATATTAGCAGCTAAAAATCTTCCTATCCTTTCTATTCACATCTTTTCTTAAATTTTTATATTTTCTATCCACAAGTTTCTTCCATTGACTGTTGTTCTTATTCTCAAGAAAAATGATGGAATCTACAAAATCATCTCCTAGATAGTGAATGGACCAAAATGCACTGATTGGAGCAGTTTTTAAAATTCTATATAAAATGTACTCTATTTTTTAAGCTTTCTGATTTTTATCTTGTTTAAACTTTTTTGTACATTTTTTTATACTCAGATTTTATTTTTTGTTTTTTTCTTGAAGATAATTTTGGCTTTTTCAAAAGTCAGTGAATAAAATTAATTATTCTACACATTTCCATTGGAGGATTTCTAAAACCGTTTTATTAGCAAAATTGTTGCCTTCCATATATTTTCTAAAATGTCTGATTTCTCCTAGTTTTATAGGCTTGTTTCCATTACATTTGAAAAAAATTTTGTGAATTATTTTCTCTATCATAGGTTGTTTTTTTTATTGAACCTCTTTCAAAATCAGAATAACTAAAATCAAAATTCAATACCATCTCCATACACAAACATCTTCTACAAATTGCAAAACCCTCAAAAAACTCATAATCTCGCCACCCGTAAGCACACACCCCGCCATACTTATACCACAGATAATCATCATCAGAATCATCATCAGTAGAATCGATAAAATCACCCGTTTCTGGTACAACTTCTTCTAATTTTTGTATTGGAATAATAACAATTTCTTCTACAAAAGGAACAAGCTTATCCCAAATGTTTTTTTGATGATTCATCCATAGTTTTCCAATAAAGTAAATTCTCCTCTACTTCTAAAATAAGCTCTTTTTCATTAGATTAATTTGCTTTTAAAATTTGAACAAAAGCTTGAAATTGAGAATATTGATATTTTGAACTACTCATCTTTTTATTTATAGGATGAAAACTTTTCCGCTGCATGTTTGAATTTGTCGTCTTTATCTTGAAAAAACTATTTTGAAAATCAATTTCTCAAATCCATGAGTTGAAACGAAATTTGAAATGCAAATGAGATTTACAACAGATGGCCATTTAATAGGATTGACAATATGACATCAATGCATTTGACCCAAGGCGCTTAGCATTGTGGGCGCATTTCTAGAGGAATTTGGGTGCCATGTTGAATGCTACAGAACTGGCCCTTCTCTATCTACTTATACATACATATATATATATTTGCATTGCATATATCATTGCACATTTTTCTGCACATATAAGTTTCCACTTATCTACATTGTCCACCCCAGCCAAAGTACGTCAATCATTCCACACAGTCTATTTACCTTTTTCAACGCCAACTTCACCATCTTAAAAAATTGAGTCATCATTGAGGTTCACTATTGTAGATGTTCCTGTTTTATCTGGAAATTTGCAAGCAATCATATCTGTTTGTCAATGTAATCAGGAGTGGCACATAAGAAGCATAAGCATAAAGCTCATTTATCTGTCAAATCATGGCCCATGGAAAATTTTTGGGGTAATAATGGTTGCAGAAACATTATACCCTTGTCGATCTTTTCACTTTTTATAAACAGTTGGTCATCAATAGACAGTGACGAATAGTCCAACAGAAATGGAGGTTGAATATTTGCTTGTGTGCCTAATATTCTGCCAAGAGCTTCAAAAAATTTCCAAGGTTTGCCCTGACTTCTTCCACTGCACCTCTTCTTATCAGACTCTGCTTTGTGTCTATGCTTCAGTTTCTTCACCTTGCTTACAATGTCATTGACTGAAAAATCTGCATGACCATTTTCTCTCATCTTATTCTAGGAAAAAGGAGAGATGAAAACACTGACAACAGTACGAAAAGGAAAGGTACACATTGTATAAAATCAAATATTTTCATTACAAAGTACTTTCACTGTTAGCGATTGGTAGATTGCTCTCGTTTGTTTACTAGACTTTCTGCTACTAAGGGACAACTGTACACTTTCGTCTCCCCATAAATTAATCAAATTCATGGTCGCAGTATCTGACCAGTGTCAGGAATTCTTCTTTCTTCGTGCATTGTTGCTACCAGCTGCCATGTGTGAATTCATCATCTGACATGCACAAAAAATTGTGTGCCAAAAACCTGGGACTAGTGAGAAATCGAAATGGTATCTGCTTTTTTTTTAAACGGGACCACCTATTTTGGTGGTCCCAAATTGCTTAAAAAAAGAGGTACCGTATCAACAATGGAAGAAAAACAGCATATTTACACTGCCAAATTATGCCTACCGGTCCAAATAGAAACAGAAACCGATCCGTTTTTTTCCGTACCGTTCCCAAATTTGCACAGTGTAAATAGGCTTCAAGACAGTTGGATTTATTTACCCAGTGCCCTATATTGCAAGCCTACATTGGGCCTCATACAGCTATTTTTAAGTGTCATTTTGTAGAAAAAGGTACAAGCTGTATTGACATATTATTACACTTCAAGATATATATTGTGAGAAAATTCTTTTCATATAGCAACTTGTCTTGGAAACATATATTTGCTAAGATTAGCCAGCATGTTGTAAATAATTTGAAACACCTGAAATACCATGAAAATGATAATCATGTGAAGCCTGGCTGTCAAAAAGCTGTAGAATACCAAATTCTCAACTGTGTTTAACCATGGGAAAAGCAGTAATAAGTCCAGCTTTCAAGCATGTTGACAACTGAGGTCGCATTCTTTGTGTGTCAAACTGTGGGATATCTGTGTCCAGAGAGTAAACAAGGGCTGTTGCAAAGGAAATAGCAGAGACACCACAGTCGGAACCATTCGATTGTTGTTGCACAGGTACAACAGAAATTTCTTTAAAATCAATGCCAACTAAGTTCTGAACTTGCTGATGAAGATCATTTGAATTGCTTCATGAAAACGGCTGTCATACAAATTAAAAAATCCTTTCTCGCATCGGATTGAGTTTAGACACACCCAGTGATTTCCTCCAGCATGCAAACTTTGAACAAAATCCACATCAACTTTGTCAAAATTCAAGTGCACACCAAGACTTGCCCGCAGAAATCCCTGCATAGTTGGATTGACTCCATGCAACAGAACTTGAGCATACTGTATAACAGTATTTTCTAGCCATCCGGTAGGTGATTCTATTACATCAAAGTGCAGATAGTGTAGCAATTACCCCATATTTGTCCACATCAACATTTTTGGTGCTACCTAAGTAGACAATACCAAAATCATCATTAGAAGAAGTGTTAGAAGTTGAAGTAGAAAATTCCTTAGATGGGTTTGTGCTTTTTTTTCCACAATACTTTCCATTTTACAAGTGTTACATAAGCATGACGATCTGTAACTATCCGGACAACGCTTGCAGTACAAACAGCTAAGATGGAAGAACTGTCCACTAGAGCTGTTCTTATCATGACATTTGAGTAGTTTGCCTCCATCTCTTTCCTTCCCTTTCCACAAACAGATTGTGTCCAATAACAACACCTCTTTGACAAAATTTATGCGGTCAACCTTTTCGGCTTCTTTTCTACCACCAATAAACTTAAGGAGCTTTCTACAATGCGGACATAACCAAGTTTTAGAAACATTAGCTATGGAAAGACAAGCCAAATGAAAAAATAGAGATTGGGCACTCTTGATTAGAACATGATGCCATTGGTTCATCAGAGATTCTCCTACAGCAGCAATTGCCAATACCAGAAAAGAATCAAGCTTTTTCTTTTTATTCATTTTCCTTGTGTACCATCTGCCAAGGACCTTGGGTAAAATACAGTTTCTCAAGAAAACTGATAACTTTGTCACCTGATTAGCCCAGTGTTTAGTATCGCATACGATCCTTTCCTGAACAATCTTTGAACCATTTGGTGAGGTGGCGTAAACAACAAAATCACAGTAGGCTTTCTTAGCAATGTTCAGCTGCTGTTGAACTTGATAGTAGTAAGCATGCTGTCTATTGAGAACAAAGTTCTCGCCATCTGGTTGAAGACATGTTAATTTTTCCTACAGTATTTCTGAAAATCAAGTCCTTCAATGGAATACTTCACTTCACCACAACCGAATCCATAACAGTCACATTCACATAAAACGTCTGGGATGGCATGAAGAAAGGGATAATCAGGATTGATGAAAGTTCTACATTTACTTACTTTGAAGTTTACACATTTCTGCTTCATGTATGCAGTGTATGCCTTTATTGCCAAATCCTCATGCTTACAACCATGGATTGTTGCTGTGTGCTGAACTGAAACACATGAGGATAATGAATCTCCTTGATCAATGACTGGGAGCACTGAGCAGGGTCTGTACAAGTACTAGCAAAAAACGATGAGGCACCAATCCTACCAGAATGATGCCTGAAAAAAGCAGTGCCTTTGGACTGCTCAACTGTGCTTTTTCAATTAATTTAATTTGTTCAAGAGTGATGTTAAGGTTAACATGGTGGCATCCTTTTGAGAGGTTGATGTAATCAAGTTCCAAGAACTTTGGGTCAAACAAATCCAGAATAGAGCTAATGTCTTGTGATTCAGAAATGAAAATCTCTGCATAGGGCTCTTCAAGACTTAAACAGACTGGTTTGTTCTGCTCAGAGTCTTATAAAAGTCGTCTAGTTCCTCTAGAGATGGTTCAATGTCATTGCTCCAGGATTTTTGCTTATCTGAAACTGGAGCAGAAGTATGAGTAACTTCAGCAAAACTATCAATCACAGGACTTAAATAGTCGATTGCTTTGTCGAGATCAGACTTCATCTTTTTAGCAGATAAGAAATCAACATCTGTTACTTGTAAATAATTAAATATTCCGCATTTGTTATGGTAGTTGGCAAAATCCACAAGCACTTGACTTGGGTACATGCGATTTTTTCTTCCAACCTGGCTGAGACTTCCAAATAAAACAAGACACTAGCAACATGAGAGCAGCACTCACCTAAACCCACCATACAACCTTGACAATGTGCACTAAGAATCCACCATCCTTTGTTGATATTATCCACAGTTTAGCTGGCAGTTCGTTCATCTTTTGTGAGTGATGAACTTGAGCAACAACCATGCACTTATCGGCAAAACTTTGGCTCATAGTACTTGTTATGAAACCAGAGACTATTTGGTTATGGGCTTGTAAGCTATTAAAGTTTTTAAATCGTTCTTTTGTGTAAAAAATTGTCTGCAGAACCAAATATGATACAAGATCAACAGCTTTAACAGGAGAAAGGCAATCCGTACTTAACTTTTCTTCTGGAATAAGAAAAGGATAAACTCTAATACACAATATTTAGGCTGTTTGCCACGTCTTGTTATTGTTTATTTTCATTAAGCATAACGTGGAACTGAGGAGAAAATATGTCTTATTTGTGTTAAGCTCTTTAAACACATACCTGTAAATTTCCCCCAAAATTTCTTGCAGTTTCTTTGTAAAAGACTCTAAACTTTCGCTGAATCTCTATTAAAATGTGAAGTGAGGTGCCATATTGAAAACAGAAATAATTTGGTCTTAATATTTACCATCACTCAGAATGACAACAAACTCGATCCCAATCTTTTTTAAACTTCAGCTTTATATTTTTTGTCGTTCTGGCTTATTGAATACTACGACTGAAATGCAAAGCCAACAATCCCGACAATGTCCGACTTGGCGAGAAAATGTATATGCATTATTCATTTTGATGGTAAAAACAGAGAAGTTAAAAAATTAACGAAGAGTGGTATTACAAAAATTATTAAACTCAGAAAGGGCTGGATAGAATTATCCTTAAATAACTCTTCGTTTTCTGAGGTGGCACATCAGCCATTTGAGTTTATTGATAGTTCTGGTGAGTTAAACTCACCACACAAAATCAAGTTTTGTGGCTTCTACCTGCCATGTTACAGAAAGTTCACTGACGTAACTAAATTGGAAAAAGCAAGAAAGACACTTGCTAATGCTAGTCAGAAACACCCAGCTGAAATAGAGTGAGGTATGCTAACCCCAGAGTTAAAAAAACTAAAGAAAAATTGGAGGTTACTCAAGAACAACCAGAAAAATCAGAAACTTGTGATATTAAGTTAGATGATTTTGACTAAAAATATTTTCAATGAAGATTTTTTTATATAATCAGTGGCATAGCCAGCCTGAAATTTGTAGTCCTGCCATACGGAGGGTGAGCGAGCGCCAAAGGCGCGAGCTGACCTAGGGGGGTCTGGGGGCATGCTCCCCCAGAAAATTATGAAATTTAGAACTCTAGAAATGCCATTTGCTACGACCTGACAATAGCATTTTCATATTTATTTCAACTTGTACGAGCACTAAATTGGGCAAAAATTATCACATTATAGAAAAGTGTTCGGATTTTACACCGACTAAATGAAGTTCAGCAATAGTAGAACTTATATATTGACTGCTTCGCTCTATAGTAGAGCTCATCAGCATGCCTAGCACAGCTTAAAGTTATAAAATTGTCTGACATGGACATTCATTGTAAAAGATTTAGACTGCCCGCTTTTCGCGCTGCTTCACAACAACATTTTGTTCGGCCTTTGATCAAGCAGAAAATGATTTCTTTAACAAATCGCTTCTGATATCGGCCTCTGTAGAAGTTCGATTTGCCACGCTTGGTAAAGCCATTGTTTAAATACTCAAATGGCCCGAAAAAAGACGGTATCAACTATCACAACTATTTGCTTCACGAAGTGTGTTTGGTCATGTGGAAGGCTCACTAGAAAATATAAGAGGTCAAATTCTACTCCTGCCTTCTTGAGATGCCAGGACCTCAGCTTCAAAAACGTCTGATTTGAGCATGCGCAGTCCTGATTATCCAATTGGTGATCAGGATGATATTGCATAAAATATTACAGCAACTCCTGCTCTGAAAAAATAGCAGGAGTGAAACACAAAGGTATTAATCAATAAATTGCCCAGAAATGAGCTATTTAGCATTACAGTTGCTTGGTAACAGAAACAAGTAGCTTAGACGGCAGAAAATTTTTGATGGAAATGAAATAAAACAGTCAAGAAATACGGCTATTAATTTTAGAAGCATATGATAAATGCATGTTAGTTAGTTTTGAAAGCGTGTTATATAAGCATGTTAGTTATAGTTCTAAGAGTGTTTATAAGCATGTTGGTTAGCTTTTAAAAGCGCAATTTCTTATTTTTGAGCAAATTTTTAGTCCTGTTGAGCAGGACCAGCAGGACCGCTATCTATGCCACTGTGTATGATAAATGAGTTCTAACCAAAAAGAATATATCAATCAACTATACAAAGCAGTTGTGCTTACGCTCTTTGCGATCGGTGCAAGTATGGCAAGCAAAAAACACTTGGAGAACCTCTCAGAACACCTCAATCAGTCAAAGGAATAATGAAATTAGTTGGAGCTGTCATTATTGGATCTGCAGTAGTAAAGTATCATCAGAATAAGAAAATTATCCCAGAGAAAATCAATGATAAGAAATAAATGGCGGCAACAGCAGCAACAGGAATCTTCAACATGTTCACATTTGCAGGTGCTGGATTTTTATTTAGTAAACTTAATCACTCGGGATATGAAAACGAACTTTGTCAACATAATCTTGCCTCAGAACAACTCACCTGAGACAAAAAGTAATGGTATGAAGAAGCAATTGCAAGAAAAGATAAAATTCGACTCATGCGTCAACAATTGTCAGATGCCAATAAGGAAATAAACGCTACGAATAAATCATTAAATGAGTTAAGATATTTGGAAAATGAAGTTTCACCGGAGCCACAATTAAGTGACTACTACCAACCATCTGATTAAATGCAAAACTACACCCATGTTGTGGAGTCCCTCATGGGACTCACAGGTGGGTGGGTATTTGGAAACGCTATGAATTATTTGTTTTAAAAAATGTTCTGCATTTTTTTCGCCTCAGGTTTTTGCCTGAGGCTTTTTTTAGTTTAGTTTGCAATGCTCAAAGGACAACATATTAACACCATTTTGTGGGATGTGTCTTTTAACATCATCTGAACGTAGTGAAATTTGTTTACAGACTCGGAATAAACTTCATGTCGCCTGGATATAATCACATTCGTGGATCTTGTAAGGATTTTCCCAGATTCCAAGCAGTTTTTATAGTCTTTGAATCTTAAGGTTTTATCTTTAACATTTTTCTTAAGCCCGTTACACTTCTTTTCCTCATGGGAGTTATTTTTTTTATAAGTATACAGTTTACTTCACAGTCCTACAAATTCTATAATTTGAGTTCCTCCAGTTTCATCTTTGAACAACCCAGGAACTTTAGCGTCGAGTCCTGTTGGAACCCCCCATTTACAATTTTCTGTGAAAAGTAGCTTCACTTGGTGAAAAATATATTTGTTTGTGAAAAGCAGCTTCACTCTTCTACCATATTTTAGTTTGATATAATTATAGTGAAAGTCATACATAAGACTCTTGGCAATATCCAAGATAATCATTCCTAAATAAACTGGGTTATTCAATTTTAATTTTGTTTTATACATGTGAATAGCAGCAAGGTTCTTTCAGAATATTGTATATCCTTTTTAATTAGGTTTCTTAATGAGTTTTTCGGCATCCAACTTGTGTTTGTGATGAGTTGAATGTCAACTCTGTTTCGAATGTTTTCCATCGTTTTTCCAAATACGGAATTATTCATTAATTTGAATAAATCTTTTTCGAATTCGTTTTTGGATTCCACTCTAAGGTTCGTTTTGAATTCTATGTATGATTTTAACCAAGCTGATTCTTCAAATCAAATACTTTTGTGAAACTTTGTGATTACTAGTCCTTTTTCTGTATATTTCCTAAGAGTATTATGATGTACAACATAGTTCTGCTTCGAATTTATAGTTGGAATGATTTTTTTTACAGCTCCCACAGTGCTTGTTTTAATTTTCTCAGGCGCTAAGGGGTAATCGTTATGTAAATCATGAAGATGTTTTGGATAGTATGGATCTACCTCGAATACACATGGTGTTGTCCACCAGGAGCCTAATTTTTTTTTATTTATCTGTTTATAATTATGAGTAGGCAATGGTTGACTCATCGTCCATCCATAGAAGTTTTTAGCATCTAAGTAGGAAATAAAAGTACACAGTTTCTCAGGGTTGTAACTTTGTAGATATTTATTATTTGCAACAGTGTGGTGCTTTGTAATCATAGAAACGCCACCACGAATTCCTTGTTCAATCATAAGATACATATCTTGTTGTGATAACGAATACATCTGATAATAATAAGACATCTTTTTTTAAGTACAGATCATGGTAATCTCTTATAGTTTTCATATTAAATGTCCCCCAAACATTTTGTGCATAGGATCATCTGACATATGTGAGTCATTTAATTTTGAATAGAACTCATGTTTTTGTGGTAAATGATCTTCAGCCAAGTGCTCAAGAGTCCATATAATCATAGGGATATACACCTTTTCTGGAGAGTAAGTCCACATGATCTGGAAAATAAGTTCGAAGTGAATGTAATTATGATTTGTCAAGATTATTCACTGAATTACTCAAACTAGTACTCATAAATTTAAAGGAGTCTACATAACAAAGTTGGTTGCTTCACATCTACAAGAACTCCTTTGTTTTGGAATGAGTCAACCACGATTTCTTTTGTAAAACTAATGTATTTTTCTTCTGTTCGGTAGGCAGTTTATTTTACTGGGGTCCCCGCAAAAGCATTTATGAATAAGCTGGAATTGTATCCCTCTAAGTTATGAAATATAACAGGAATGAACTTTGGTTTCTTCATTAATAAGTTACACTTATTACACATGGCTCCTCAGTAGTAATAGGATATAGGGACAACTTTTTTTTGAAGGCGCGGTTGCTAAGCCGTGAAATTAGTATAGATTACTATT
>JAODVM010013788.1:0-20219 GCA_025400095.1 Phenganax marumi
TCACTAGGACTTCGGAAGAGTGCCAGATATTGGGCGTTTCGGCTGATATCTGTATTAAATCTTCCCTTAGGAAACATATTCTGAAGCAAAAGGATTACACTGGCGTTTCTGTGACGACCTTGGGTAAATAATCGAGCAACCATAGGACTATCTGTAGCTTCGGCCATCAGATCGTCCAGTATGATGATGTTGTTGTACTTAGTGTTAATCTCACGCAAATCCTCTGACAAATCGAGTAAACCCCTCTCAAACTGGATGCTTTTGTCAAGGAATTTTTTTAAGTCATCGTAACGTTCCTGCCATTGATTATAACACCAACGAGTGCGTATAGTTCTTTGCTTCTCGTACATGATACGTTTGTTTTCCAAAATTTGCTGGACGAAGTAAGTCTTTCCACATTGGGTTGGACTCACGACCATTAGCGAAAATTTATGACGGAAGTTGAAATCCAGATAGGGTTTGGTGGTCAAAGATGCTGTCAATCTTGGCACGGTTTTTGTTGGTAACAGTACAGAACTTGCTTTCTTTGGCGTACATCTCCTTCCTTTTTGTATGCGTGCCTGTCGTGCAGATTGTAAACTTAAGTTGTGGTTATGCAGAATTGAAAACCTTGCTCTTCTTAACCACTGTTTCCTTTCATCACCGTATAAACGATATGCTTGATGCATATGATCACTCATATACCGAAGATCAGGCTTGTAACAAACGGGACAGCCTCTCTTGTGCTTATACGGCATGTTCACGTTGGGAAGTTCAGTCGTAAGTGACCGAGAATAAAGTGTGTCAAAACATTTATATATTTTTTTCCAGTCGATGAGAGGTCGATGTGGGGTTGATGTCAGGTCGATGTCAGGTCGATATGGGGTCGATGTCAGGCCGATGTCAGATCGTTGTGGGGCCGATCTGAGGTTTGCTGTAAGGTGGTTGTGAACGATGAGTTTGAACCAAACAAAGCCAGTGCCCTTAAATTGACGTACATGTTGTTCCTTGGATCATTTGAAGGTTACCCTCGGTGCAACAGTGAACTGCCAATATTGTGGGAAAGAATATTCTCAAGCTTATAATCTTGAAAAACACGAAAATGAATATTGTCCACTGAAGGATCGAGAAGAAACCGAGTCTCAAACAGACTCGCCTAGCCAAGATTCCGAAGACAATGCTTCAACAGCTTCAACCTATGGGTCTGATAGCGAGTCAGAAACAGAACAAGAAAAGCCGGATCCTTGGTTACCAAATACCAATGATAGAGAAAGTAAAGCAAAGAAGTAATATGGCTTTTGAGGAAATGAGAGACAAGCTAAAAATCAGTGGTCTAGATGAGCAATCTGCCAAAGAGAAAGCTTACTCTGATATTTTACCAGTCCTACAGAAGGAACTGCAAAATATCTATAAGGAGCATCTCTTTTGGATGAGACAACTGAAGAAAGACCCAGTCCATAAGAAAATTATGGAGACCAAGGATACGCTTGTGGAAAATGATGACTTTGATCCAGAAGAAGCGTTAGAAGCAGCTATTGATAAACGAAAGTTTCTTTTAAGAAGAATTCTAAAGGATTACGAATTTGTTGATGAGGATGATTAGAGCCTACAGTGCGAGCCTATGCAAAAGAAGCCTTGCCTATGGAAAGTGAAAACTACGGAGAAGAATGAAAGCGGACATATTTCATGCTAATATGTTTAATGGATTTATAATAAATTGTATAAAACGATAATTCGTGTTCTTTATGCAAGCAAAGCGCTGTTCGTTTATTTAGCTGTATAATCACTAGGACTTCTACAACTCTCTTCTTCTACTCTAACTTTTATAACTATAAATTCTATAACTTCTTGTCAACCAATCAGATCGCACAAAATTTAGTGCGCACACCGTGAGCACACCCCTATGATGTCATCCCTCTCTTAGTGCACACACACGTGCGCACACCTCTTTGTTTGCACTGTGGACCAATCAGATCGCACAAAATTTAGTGTGCACACCCGTGCGCACATTCTATGACGTCATATCTAAATGACGTCATTGTCCCGCGTGGAATCCACTTCATTCTACAAACCAGAAGTTATGTCATGCTTGTCAGCGTCACGTCTCGCGGGCTCATTTTCCCACGCGTGGGATCCACGCATTGCGTGATTTTTACCCTGGATGTACGAGTAAGCCTACTAATATAATACTGTGCCAAAGTCAGCCTACCAGTTCCTACCCCAAGACGATCAAGATGTAATCAAAAGTGGTATATATATTATGGACAAGTTCTGTGTTAGCGATGTGGCATATCACGAGCTTTCCATGGTTAATCAAGAAGGACTTCCACGAAGTTATCTAATTAAACAATGCAGGCATTCCCTTAATGAATTATGCTGCATCACAAGAACACCTGGAGAATGGCCTGGAGCTCAGTTGAGTTTTATCTCAGAACTTAAGCACCAGCTATCAAAACAGGTCAGTATCAATATGTCAAACAAGATTTATTTCAGTATCCATTGTTCGCAGGTGTCAAATCTAAGGTAAATAAACCTCTAAATAAGGAAACTAAAGTGTTAGACACCTGGAATTTTTCACCCATTAAGTTGTAATGTGCCTTTATGTGCCTTACTTTGTCTAACCGGAGGCAATTTTACCCTTCAAGGTTAATGTCTTGATCATACTTAATTCTCAGCACTTGTGTTTGTTTTTCAAATTGTTCATTAACTGATAATGTTATGCATCTACAGTATATCACTTGATTTTCTTTTCCTTACACCATACTGACTTCAGTGTCATTTTATGATGACATTATAGTTTGAAAAGTTGGGTGAGAAAATGCCAAGCACTCAGAAAGTGAAATTACTGGTGATGGTGCTAAAATGTCAAGGCTCACCAATTTTGTAGTCCTGTCATTTTCACTTCTCTCTGAGGGAGCAAAAGTCATGTCTGCTAAGGATATGTAAACGTACACAAGTAACCCTTTTCTGCTAGCATTCAATCACCTTTCACTGTGTCATTGTTGTATATATTATACATCAGTTTTAAATTGTCCAGTAAAGAAACAGGATTTTTATATAACAAAAATATTGACATGAAATATTGTATGGAATGAAGGTGTTTATCCTGTTGGAATATTAAGTGGAAAAGAAGATTACACTGTTCTACAAACTGCTGGCAGACAACTATTCAAGAAAATTAATAACCTGATCGCTGCTGGAAAGATCAATGTCAATGGTAGAGAAATAAACTTAGATTTTTACCTTGAAGGTGATTACAAGGTCAGTTGGTACTACCAAAATTTCATTGATCGTAAAAGCACTCAGATACAAATTCAAATTAAATTCTGAAACAACTTCCAGAATAATTAATACAGTATCAACAGTTTATCCTTGATTTTGAGTCTGAACACATCATAGATTGTCACTCTATAGTATAGTTTGATTATCATATAAAAATCAATGATCTAATTATTTCATTTCTCTTTCTAGTTTTTGCTTACTTTACTGGGCTTGAATGCAGCTAATTCAAACTATGCCTGCATATACTGCAAAATAGCTTCATCGGAAAGGTAGTATCAGTTATCATTTTATATATTCCAATTAAAACGAAACAATTTATTTTCAAAGGATGTCTGGTATGTTAATATTACATGGTCTTTATATAAAAGAGATGCAAGAAGACACTCTGAATGGGGAGGAATTTATTAGAATTTGTTGAGTAATGAATTGCAATCTTTTTGTAGATGGGATATGTCCAAGCCACATGATTATTATTGGTCTGATGATATGAAGAGGACAATCCTGGAAATGAAAGAGCTCTCTTTAAAAACTGGAAACAATAAATTTGGGTGTAACCACCCCCCGCTTCTAAATTTTCCACTGAAAAACATTGTGCCAGACGAGCTTCATTTAATGCTTAGAGTAACAGGTATTTTGTGTAATTTGTATAATATCAATTACACATAGATCGTATGTGTTTGCATGCTTGAATGTGGACTCATGTTTATTGAAGACTTAAATTTCAAGTTGCAAATATATACCATTTGAAAAACATAATTAGAAGCCTAATTACAATAATTTTGCAGATATACTTGAAAGAAATGTTATTCAAAGCATACTTGCTCGAGATAAGAAAGCTGAAATGTTAAACAAAGACCTTGTAAAAGACATTTATCAACAAAAGTTACTATCATCAATGAAACAATGTGGAGTCGCCTTCGCAATTTTCCCTTTCGTAAACCGCCAGGGTCATCAGTTACGATCAGTGTCACTTTTTGCCGTCCGTCACATCCGGTTAATCTGAATGCGATTACTGGCGATTAATTACTGTATTATGTGCATGAATTGTCAACATGGCCGCAGAAAATACAGAAGGTTGTGAAAAAAAGTCGTCTTTGAAAAGACCAAGCGGATGGAATGCATTTTATCAAGCAGTTGCTGTGAGTATATACATATTTGTTTTATACAGCTGCTTAAAGCCTATAATAAGTATAACGAACGAAATTGAGAAAATACATTTATATGCAAATTGACAGTGAGACACGTGGTGTTGTCGTGCTCTAAAAATTTTATAAATCGTTTGTTTTTTCTCTAGCCCGAGATAGTAAATAGACTTGGGGAAAATTATGAACTAGGCACAATCTCTAAGGTTGCTTCAAGCATGTGGAAACAACTTGGTTCTGAACGGAGGAAGGTAAACAGAAGCTAAATATTGTTCTAATACTGCATTATACTATAAAAAATACGCAAACCATTGAAAATGATGAAGTATTAGATTTAAAATTCCGAGCACTAAGAAAGTTTTATGTACTCATGTGCTTAGCAGAGTGCTGAGGCATTCAAATTCTAGCAATAGATTATTTTCAATGGTTTTTGGGTTTTTTCTTATACACCCTGTATTTGTCATATTGTATGTTAACATGTGCATGTGGTATGGTTAGTCTAGACAATTCAACAACATGTCAAAATATTAAGTCTGTCAATAAAAAAGTTGTCACTCAAAAAATATTCCTTGAATATAGTAATTATAGTTTTCTGGTCAGCAATGGGAATATATTGGGGGAGGGGGTATTGGGTAAAGTGTTTTGAAAGTTGAATACTGAGCAACACATTGCAATAAAATGTATTCATGGTAACACTTTTAATTTTCTGTGATTGTAGGACTGGCGATACCAATCACAGAGGTTTAGGGAAGATCTTGACACTGGTTTAGTAGAACTGGAAAAGAAATGCACAAAATGTGGCAAGTCTTTTTCTCGTCAAAGAGACTTGAAATATCATGAAAAAGGCTGTGGTAAAGTTAAGTGTGATGACTGTGGGCAGGAATTTGACCATAAAGAATACCTGAGATCACATGTTCGTAAGGTACACCTACAAGAGTTCAAGTGTGACAAGTGCGGAAAGGCATTCCACAGTAATCGGAATCTAAAGAGACACGATCAGACACATACTAAAGTAAAAGTAACTTGTGGGGTTTGTGGATCACAAGTCTGTAGTAACAACTTACGTCGTCATATGAAGCTCAAACATGAATAAAGTGGCTTTCATTAACAACAGTATTCAAAAAGCAGATGCATGCAGTAAAAACACTGGACCTTTAGAACTGTATTTTCTGGAACAAGTTTCTCTGTGTACTCAATTTATTATGTTTATTGTTGGTGACAAAAAGAAATTATTAAAATTACTGCATATACAAAATAACAACAAACATTTGACTTCCAACAAAATTTTTAATGAAAGTTTCTGCATCACTTGCATGTGTCCAAATCACTGTACATTGTTTCGGGTCTTAGATTTCATTACATGCGAACCTGACTTCTTTGGCATGTTTCTGTTTTGTTCAACAGCAAGTGACAAACTGTGAGCCTGTTTGCCCTTTTTGGCCGGAGGGCAAAGTGGAACCAATTCTGATGATCGTCCTTTTGCAACTGCTTGACGGCCGCTGTTGCCACATTTTCGTTTTCTATTAGGCTGCACCTTTATTTTCTTACCATTCTTTGACTTGCTTAGCTCAGTCGTCCCAAAGGTGTAGAGTGCTGAAATCAAATTTCCACTCATACCAGTATATGTTAACAGCTTCTGTAGTTTGCAGGAAAACTTCAAAACTCCATTAGCTAGCTTTGGATCTTGACATTCGTTGACCTTTGCAGCAAGAAGATTGCATGTGTGAAGAAGGGTATTGTGGGCATGACTGATAAGAGCCTGTGTTTCCTCATTTTCTCCATCTAGGGAACTATGGCTTTCGTCAAACTGGTGTACGAAATACATATAGTTAGAATTAATAATCAAGATATACAAACCACCCGTTGTGGACACTACAGGGGGGGAAGGGAGTGTATCCACTCAGGAACCACTCAATATTCTAGGAAAGTACAAAAAAATTGAAAAGAACAATTAACTCCAAATAAAGTTTGACTCCCAGAATCAACTATTTATTTTTTGACTAAATATTAGTCATGATGATGATGATTTAGTTGAAATGTTGAATAAACAAAAATTATGCTTGGGCGATGTAACAGGTTTTTTCGGTTATTTCCGTTTAGCTTTTTGAAAACAATTATTTTTCAGAGTTACCGCAATTTTATTTGGCCATTCACCATTGAACATTGGCGTATACTTAAAATTTTACTTCAATATACCTGTTCTTGAATTGAGTCTGATATATTCAATCCACTTCCATCTTTTTCTGTTGGTCCAGCTTTCACTTCTACATTATTTGGTGCAACTACAGAATTGGAACCTCGGAGAGTGGTGTACTTCGAGATGGGAAGTGTCTTGCCTAATGCCACCAATGCTAGGTTTTGTCGCAGTTCTGGATTTGAAACTGGAACAAAGTTCAAACAGTTTGCCAGGTTGGTCACCCATAGCAAATGCTGATGCTTACACGGAGATCCGTCTTTGCCAGACTCACAGCTACAGACACCGAGCGACATGTCCACCATATACCTGTTTTAATTTGTTAAGAATACTTTTTTAAATCGGCAAAAATTTTTCACAGAGAATGGTCTATTTAAATATTTAACTGTCTCCAGTTTTTCACTTGGACGGGTTATTCCATCACCATGCCAGGTGCTCCCATGCACCAAAATAACTCTAATCTGTCTAGCACCAGACAATTTTACTTGTCAACAAAAGAGTATTCAGGGTTAAAGCACTAGACTTTTCCATTGGCAAATAAAAACATTTTGCATTGGGGAGAACAAATAACATAATTAAAAAACAATTCCAGTTTGCTTACCATTTATCACTGTCTGTAAGGCTAGGAACTTGAAAAATGTCATTTGAAAACTTCTTCACCTGCTCCAAAAATGATGCTTTTTCTTCTTCAGTAGGTACTTTGTAACCTTGATCACCATCCTTCTTCACCTTTCCTTTTCCCATGAAGCGCTTTCGAAACAACCTGTCAAAACTGCCGTCTGCAATGGAAAGTAACTTTTCTTTGTAGTGGCTTTCTAAATCTGTTGTTAGCCTTCCAATTAATGCCACAACATTGAATTCTTTCGTTCTTTTCAAAATGACATCTTTCAGAACTAAGAATTGAGACTCCACGAAATTGTTAGTTTGGTTCCCGCGCAAAGTCAAACCTGAGCGAAAACAGTGGGCAAAGTTTATGCGATCTTCATAAAGCTTCTCAAAATATTCAGCTGCATTCTCATAGGTCTCACATGCACATATCAGTTTCTCATAACAGGATTCAAACACCTCTTCTGACTCGGCATAAACAGCTTGTTTAAATAACTTCAGTATATCCGGTCGACTTGCTTGGTTGATTTGATGTGTTTTTTCATGGAGCCATCTCCAAACTTGTTGCAGAATGTGAAACGTGCACAGAAGTTGTTTCACGGAGGGCCACACAAACTGCAATGCGCTTCGCTCCTCATCACAGTTGTCTGTCATAAAAACTTCTGGGCCATTGCATCCCCTTCCATAAAAAGCATCCTGTGGTAAACAACTCTTTAGCATCTCAAAGCCACTCTTTAATGTGGATTCTTTCTCGTCAGAGGTAATCAAGATACCACAAGGTAATGCTCCAGCAACACTGTGGGTACACATAAAGAACACTTTCAAATTATGCTCCTCAGTGTTTGATGTTGCATCAATGAAAGCTAGTTCTCCACTTTGTTTCACATATTTGTGAACACGTTTCATTAATGGTGTGACAATGGACACAAGGAGTGGAACATTATCACCGCCATAAAGCTGGTAGTCAACACTCGCATCTGGGTTTGACCTCTCATAGTCTTTCAGTGTTTCGGCTAGTTTGTCAAACATGCCAGTACTTTTCCCACCAAAATTTTCCTTGCCGAATTGTTGGTATATATAGGAGAAGTCTCTTCGTCTAGGAGTTATTGACCGGTCAGCCTTCTTCACATGAAAATCAATGTCATCCTTGGAGTTTGCTTTCAGTTCGGCTAGGTATTGTTGTCTTGCTGTAGAAGGAGTATGGCCGGCTTCAAAAAACTTCGTTATTTTTTCTACAGACTCGTCTGATAATTTATTAAAGTTGGAAGCTTCTAAGTTCCCTATGCAATGATTGTGCTTCCAGTCAAGGTCGATTGAACATATACCAGACAAGTCTATTTTGATCACAAGATTAAAAGGGCAGTTTGTGTTCTTAACTCTAGCAGTTGGGTTTTTATCCAGCCTTTGTTGAGGGTCCTTATGAGGGCTGGAAATTCTTGTGTTGTGTTGGCACCGGTAATAATTTTGTATCGCGTACTGTTTTGTCTGTTTCTTCTTTACCTTTACTTTTAAATTAACATCATTGAGATCTTCGAATTCCAACAACCAATCATCAACGCCCTCCAGAGATATGTCGTTAGTTGAGACACATAATTTGAAGGAAGACTCGTCAATCGTGTCGAATTTGTCAACCAAGTATTGGCAATCATCCGGCAGCATTTGCACTGCTTTTTTCTTCAGTTCTTCTTCGAACTCTGGTAACTGCTTAGAAAACTTGTGACAATTAATTCTCTGAATAGCTGAGTTAAAAAGCTCGTCAAAATTCTCAACACGTGGACCGGCGTCGGCCGCCATATTGACTTTGAAACTCCCCTGGGCCCAGACCCAGACCACGTGCCCAGCCCGGATGTGACGGACGGCAAAAAGTGACACTGATCGTAACTGGTGACCCTGGCGGTTTACGAAAGGGAAAATTGCGGAGCCATCATCAAGCTGCTGACCAGGTTGACATTCTGCACAAAAACATGGATACATGGCAATGGTGCATGGAAATAAACCAATGAGGGTTTGGAAGAAGTGTGTTCTTTTCCGTCCTTGAAATAGGTCCGAAATTGGCTGGGAACTAAAACCATGTCCTCTGGAGCTGGTGGGATGGCTGAACATAGTTTTAGTGTCTGTCGACAACCGTAGCATACAGCCACGTGTGGGTCACAGAATCTGAGCAATGAGAACAACATACATTCCCAATGCTGGTTGAGGACGTTTCGGGTGGATCAATAGTATACTGTGCTGTCCATGCATTGGTGGATTCACAATACCGAGTGATAATGAATCGACTACAGTTGGTTGGTGGGGACTCGGAACTAAGGACGGTATCATAGACATATGCGAAGGCAGATTGTATGCCGGAACATTCGTAGCAGGATTTGTAGATGGCCAAAGAGATGTGCCAAAAGAATGGCCAAGCTGCACCACTTGTGACAGTTGGCCATTAAACGAGCTAGGAACAGATGTTAACGAACAACTGCTTTGCTGGACATGTGCGTACTGAGAGGCAGCAGGTGAATGCTTAACCCAACTGGTTGACGACGCTAGATTTTTACCCGGTTTGTTTGCAGAACCTTTGCGAGGCTTGGATGGTTTCTTCCCTGCGCCAGCTGGCATGTTCATGTTGACTAACCTTGAGATATTTGTACGGTTTTTCACTTTCTTATAGTGGCCAAGGAACCCTTTCAAACAACCATGCTTTTCTGCAGCTGCGATGGTATGTGAGCAAATTTGATAAGACCCAAAATTTGTACATGCATTGTTGCAGGTGACCTTATTCGTGCTTTTCACAACAATCTTGTGTGGACTGTTTGGTTTCGTTTGACTTGCAACCATGTAAGTGGACTCATTTGAATTGACTTGATTAACTGGTAGTTGCCATAATCGGTCACGTTCGCTGATGGTAGTCGAGGCTTTCTCAAACATTCCACTCAAGATGGGAAATGGTACTTCGATGATATGTGACTCCACGGCTGTTACAGAAAGATGAAAATCATTTCTTAGTGTGCTTGGATTGCTTTTGCTTGCACTTAAACCTTCGGACATCAAAAGATTGAAGAAGCGTTTCTTCAATTCATCTTTTTGGCTAGTGGACATCCTGTAAAAGTTTGACTCTTTGACTTTGAGGAACTGAAAATCGCTGGGGAGACGATACTCTCCTCTGCCAATGACGGCAAGGAACTGCTCCTCCTGCTGCCGCTTCACTTCCTCTTCTATGCTGTTTATGTAACTTAGAAGACCGATGGAACTATTTTCATATTTAGCACTCTTGTGTTTCTTTATCAGCCTGTTCATACATTCACTAGCGTTCTATGTGTAAACCTTGGGCAGAAACCCAAGACCGCACATAGATCTAATGTCAGCTCTTGCACATTCCCGCAATATCTCAGCCTTTCCTTTAATGAAATAGTTTACGAATTCCTGTCCTTTCTCGTGCTCTTCGCTCCATTTCCTTGTTGCGTTTTTACAGGCTGAATCAAACTCTTCAGGGGATGTGCAATCAACAAGACCACCTTCTCTCATGTGTCCAACATTCTTGCCGAAGATATCTGCAACGATCTCCGACGCCGCATGGTTGTTCATACCTAGACTTCTGATCTTCTGTTGAACGTTGTCACATCGAAGATGGATGGATGTCACATCGAAGATGCTTCGCACCTACAAAAACCTCTGCAAGAGCGGAGGAGAGATTCGATTCCCCGTCCATACCATATACAAGAACACCACTGATGCCTGGCTGGTATTTGGTCATGAGTAGAGGGAGGTTCTTGTAAGACGAGAGAAGCTTCCTTTTATGGAGGATGCCGGGTCTTATGCAAACTGGGTTCACCCCTTTGTCAGTCTCTAAAACCAAATTTCGGTATGTTGCAAAGGTGAAATAGAAATCAGATATTTGAAACGTGGCGTCAATGCCCAACACACAGAACGATATGGGATTTGTGCAGAACCGTTCAACATCAATCAGTTGTTGATTAGTGGTTAAAAAGACAACAGGTTCTGGAAACATAGGTAGGTCTCTGATAAAGCATTGTTTCTGGTCTTTGTATTGGTCCTCTTTAGCCTTGATCAGTACTTGCAAAATTGGGTCATTGGAGAGACTCTCATGTCGCACAGGTTCCTTTGGATTATTCATTTTTTTTGATGTTGTAAACTTGGGCCCTGTTGCGAGGAAATTCGCCAGCAGACTTGACGTTATGTAGTCCCCCTCTTTGCTGCACGACATGGTGAAATGCCTTCCGAGGAGACAGATGACTCACTTCATCTCGAATGAGTTGCTTCGTACTTTCCATAGTCCTCTTGTAAGTCTTACTCCTGGCGCCTATATGCATTGAATTACCATGAGCTTTGACTTGGACTTTTTGTTCCCCATCTGTGAAAATATGCTGGACAAAGATTAAGTTCATGTTTTGTTTTCCTTGTAGATTCTCTCCCATGGCAAAAGATTTTCGAAGGGATGGCAAGCTAACATTTCTGTAATATGTTCTGTTTATCCAATACACAGTATTGTGATGATCAATTTCCACTTCTTCTATCTCTTGAAGTTTCTTCTTGTCATCAAAGGTAAAATAGTGCTTCTTGGAACCAGTGATTTTCCATTGACCAAGATCGTCACACTTGACATCCTGCGGATTTTTCAATTTCCGCTCGTCAACAAGAAAAACAGTATTATTTTCTATTGCGGTTGGTACACACGTTGCAATATGATCTGAGGATAACTCAGTACCATTTATTATAAGCTCTGCTACTTTCTCAGTGGCCATGCCTGTAGCAAGACCCCACTTGTAAACTGGGAGATGGTCGTTCCCCCTGTACCCTTCTTCTAAGCAGCTAGTTATCAAGTCATCACCTAAAAGATATATAAATCTCAGTGTTTACTGCAATGCAACAAATTCAAAATTTGAAAATAAAAATGGTCCTTTCAACATATTCAACTTCAGTGTGTCAACATAACAGAACCGATAGCAATAAACTTCATTCTCATAGTTAGAATAAGTTTTCCATTGCCAGCCACCATCTTTTTCCTTCTGGCTTTCTCGCTAAAACGTCACAGTAGTAGGGCTTGGCAAATCGTCTGCACCATATTACACCAAACTGTGATTCTTGCCAGGCCAAACTTCATGAATGGCTATCATTCTGTCCTTTTTCGTTATGGTTATTTGTAAACAATTACTAAAAACTAATTATCCGTGCAATAACGTACCGCTAGCCAGCGATGCTGCTTTTGGCAACTTGTTGCAGAAACAATGTTCATAAAGACTACGTGACATACAAAACCAAGTGCGTGCTTATAATTGCAAAACAGCTTCTAGTGTAAATGATTGTATAAAACAAGCTAGATATCATTGTATACATACCACTTGGTCTTTCTTCATCCAAGACAATCACTTTATCAATCTGTGTTCCAGTTGTCTTTGGGGTCTCCACTTCCATCATATCAACACTATCTTCTATAGTGACAATGTCTACATCTTGCCAAGCTCTCCTTTTGGAAATAACAATGACAATTTTACACTTAAGTTATCAAACTTAAGTGTAAAATGGCAACAGATTTCCCTTGGCTAACAAATGGTTTCCCTAATGGTTTCCCTTGGCTAACAAAAGTTGAGTCACATGTTGATTGAGATATGTTATATTATCAAATGAATGTTTGTTCTTTAGTGCTACAAAGAAGGTAGAGAATAATGCAATGAAAGATCATGTATGCGTCTGCTTACCTTTCTTCTGATGCCTGTAAGCACTGCAGAACCTTCATAGCTGATGGTCTTTCATCAGCATCAAAGGCAGTGCACAGTTCGTAGGCTTTGCATACATCCTTCCATGTTGTGGATTGAAGTTTGTGGAACTCAGGTAGTAGTGATGGTGGCTGCTTCAGGCGATGCATTTTCTTTATGTGCTCACAATGCATGGTTGGTGAGACATTTGCCTTCTCACAATCATATACATATGGAGAAGATATTGAAGGATTTATCAGGATATAAAATGTCAAACCCAGAGCCCAAATATCAACTGAATTAAGAAATTCATTGCTAGATGTAGATGGTGTTGCATTTTTTCATTTCTGGAAGCATTATTTCTGGCGCCATGAATGCAGGTGTTCCTCTACTAAAGTCTCTGGTGCTGGTCATGGTTGCTGCCTTTGTTTTTATCAGCTCAGAACGACTTTCTCCAAAGTCTGTCAACTTACACTTGATGGGTTCTTTCACCCAAATTTACTCAACACTGTTCATGTCATTAAGATGACAATAGTGTTTGTTAGATACCAATATATTTGCGAGCTTCAAATCCCTATGAGCAACACCATGCTCATGTAGATAACTTACACCTTCTGTAATATCTTCAGCAATCTTAGGGATCAATACACCAAAACTTTCATAATCATCTTCACATAGCTCAACAAGAAGTTTCTTCAAGGAACTTACTCTGACATCTTGGTCAAAAGGCTTAAAGTCAAAATACAAATATTCAAGAAGCAATGCATGTGGGTTTGTAATACTTGCACCGTAGAACTTGACAATGTTCTTGTGGTTCAACGAATTTAGAAGACGAACTTCCTTTAGGAAAATGGCTTTAGACCGATCTTCATCTTCTATGTCATGCATGATCTTTAGAACAACGTCATTGCCATCGGTGTACTTCCCGCAGTATGCTGTGGCAAAAGATCCCCATCCTATTTCAATCTTATCCGTCACATCATTACAACTGAAAGTTGGTATATCATTGACAGTAGCTTCCGTTGGACAACTCGCACTTTTTAACTTCTTTAGCCTTGGCAGTATGGAAGAAATTTAGGCACTTAACAAAAATGGAGAAACTTGT
Organism: Phenganax marumi; assembly: GCA_025400095.1. Lineage (NCBI taxonomy): Eukaryota > Metazoa > Cnidaria > Anthozoa > Malacalcyonacea > Clavulariidae > Phenganax > Phenganax marumi. The sequence goes on from JAODVM010013788.1 coordinate 14,008, forward strand.
GATTAACTATCTAAGTCTTATCAACAGGCTCTACCATAAAGAAAATAACAAAACTAACATATTTTACACACTGCATAGATGTAAATAATGCATTATATTGGTTTGCAAAATTATAGTGGATTGTCAGTATCACAGTATATTGTCAATTGGATGTCCACCATGTTTTTAGTTCTACGGTGGTTTAAAGCCAGTAAATAGAACCCTCGGTAGGAGATACCTCATGCACAATCCACAACTTCAAGATTTTTTGAAGGGTTTTGGTTTATATGAATGAAAATTATTTCACTCATCTGATCACACAATTAGAATTGTCCTTCCATCACGTGATGCTAATGTAGATACTCCTGACATTGTACGATTTTTCAATTTATGTTGTTATATCATTCTAGCACAAATTCTATATAATAAATTACTAAGTGTATGTGACACTGTATAGTATATATTTGGAAACAATACTTAATCGTTTTGAAAAGTCATTTCCCAAAATTTTCGGCTCTAAAAACAATGTCAATTGACAGCGGTTATCCAAGCAATGACTAAAAGAACATTTTTAACTTTGTCGCTAGCGTAGGCCACATTGCTTCAGACCATTTCACATTTTCACTTCAGCCTATTAAATATTTATGAAGCCAAAAAATATCACACAAAATGAATAAAACGTCTTACCAATCATCAGGCATGTTCCCTTGGTTTCCCAACAACAATATTCGCAGAAATGGAAAAAAAATGTCGCAATGGCAGCAATGGAAGAATACTGTATTAATGTATAACTCACAAACAGTATTTTTTTGCCATGTGACCACTGGTGACCAACCATTATTCAAAATGGCAGATGTTAGTTGCTTAGAAACGTGCAACATTTATGCAAATCATGATGGAAATCTTCTGTGTGAACTGCAGACTTCAAAGTGTTACAATATCTGTTGCTTGACAGACTCAGGGACGGCTGAAAAGTACTATTTATGAATGTAGTCCTTATTATCTGAATTCCCTTTGGTCTCATCACTGAAAATATCTAAAAATTCCAGAAATGGATTGCAATATCTTTGGATCTCCCAAAATGTTTAAATTTGTTTATGCATTCTTTTGTAAAGGTCCTGCCAGCCATGTTTGCGACAAATAAAGCATACTTTTAATATTAACCAGTCATTTGGTCACAGATTAGACCCTCGACATACAAGTCCATGTTTTACCAGGCCATGTTTACTAGTCCATGTTTTACTAGTCCCCGTTTTATTAGTCTATGTTTTACTAGTCCATGTTTTACTAGTCCACGTTTTATTAGTCTACGTTTTACTAGTCCACGTTTTACTAGTCCATGTTTTACTACTCCATGTTTTACTAGTCCGCATTTTACTAGTCCATGTTTTACTAGTCCACATTTTACTAGTCCATGTTTTACTAGTCCACGTTTTACTGGTCCATGTTTTACTAGTCCAGTCCATGTTTTACCACATGCCCTGCCATTAACAAGTTTTCAAATTGGGGAACACATTTATCCATTTTATGCTTATATTGTAAATAACTTAGCATATGACTTAAAGTTGCTGGGATTACAGACTCTGAGAAAGCTGGTAATATGCAGGTCATACTTGCAGTAACCGAGCATGCTAAACAGGGTACAGGACAAGGCGGTGGTGTGTCAGTAGGTGGAGGTAACTGCAAGTTACATGCATCCAAGTCAACAGCAGATTGATAACGTGCCAAAAAGTCGGCACCCAGTATTAAAAGGCAATACAAATTTATCATCAAATGGTTTGGTAGGCACCATTGCGTCGAACCCACCATAGCAGAATGTTATCAGGTCTGCGGTGCGGCAGCACTTGTTACAGTTTCAGACGAGAGTACAGTACCATTTCGTATTATTAACCCAACATCACAGACGGTGACTATTTATTGATGCGCCAACTTAGGCACGTTCTCTTCCTATGAAGAATCGCAGGTGATATCTGTCATTGACACAAAGATTAGTCAGGTACCAGACAATAAACCTCAACATAATAGCCCACTGCTTGAGTCAATTGATCATAGTAACTCAGACCTTGACGAGCAACAACAGGCGGTACTAAATCGTTTGCTGCTTGATAACCAGGATATATTTGCACTCACTGATGATGAATTAGGCCACACCTCACTGGTAAAGCACCAAATTGACACTGGCGAGTTTCGACCAATCTATCGACAGCCATCTCGTGTGTCACCTACCGTAAGGCATAGTATCGATCATCATGTACAACAAATGCTTGATCAAGGTATTATTCAACCTTCAGTGAGCCCATGGGCGGCCCCAGTTGTTCTAGTCCGAGAAAAGGATGGCACCGAACGTTTCTGCGTTGACTATTGGCAGTTATATAAAATTACTCGGCGGGACTCTCATCCAATTCCTCATGTACAAGACAACCTTGATTGCCTGCATGGTACTTCGTATTTTTCGTGTCTTGACTTGCGATCAGGCTATTGGCAAGTCGAAGTCGATGATGAATCAAAACCAAAAACTGCTTTTGCGACACATAGTGGCTTATATGAATTTTGTTGAATGCCTTTCGGGTTAGTGAATGCGCCGTCTACATTTCAACGTCTCATGCATGCTGTTCTGCGTGGCCTTCAATACCATATTTGCTTTGTCTATTTGGATGACATTATAATTTATTCGCGCTCATTTGATGATCATCTCAGGCATTTAAATGATGTTATAGTAGGCTTTGCGCTGTAAACGTTAAACTTAAGCCAAGCAAATGTTCATTTGCGCACTCTAACATTGCATATCTTGGCCACATAGTTTCTCGCGATGGTATTCGACCAGATCCCAGCAAAATTGCAGCAATCAGAGACTTTTCAGTCCCTCGCTGCGTCCGCGACATCAGAAGTTTTCTAGGTTTGGCCAACTATTACCGTCGATTCATACAAAACTTCGCATCCATAGCATCGCCACTTAATAACCTTACGCACAAGAATGTACGTTTTCACTGGGATGAGTCTTGCGAAAAAGCGTTTAATACCTTAAAATCCTGTCTTACATCAGCACCTATCTTAGCTTACCCTGACTTTTCTATACCCTTCTAATTAAATACCGATGCTTCATCGACTGGCATTGGCTTCACGCTGTGCCAGACCCAAGATGGCAAAAGTCGTGCTATTGCATATGGCGGTCATGACTTAACCACAGCAGAACGTAACTACAGTACCACTGAGCAGGAAGCACTGGCTATCATTGAAGGAATTAAGAAATTTCGGAACTATCTGTATGATCGGAAATTTGTGATTTATACAGATCACCATGCCCTTCGTTGGTTGATGTCAATTAAAGATCCAAATGGTCGGCTTGCACGCTGGGCCTTACTGCTACGACAGTACAACTTTACCATTGTGTATAAGCCTGGTAAACAGAATTCAGATGCAGATGCTCTTTCTTTTCGGTCTTGTGGCTCTCAGCTTTCCCTGAATGCATACGATGTACCTGGTGTAGCATTTGACCATATTCACCAACTGCAACGTCAAGACCCGGAACTCTCCGATCTCATTACCTTCTTGGAAACTGATAAACTTACACGGAACAGCAACAAAGCTCAATCTATCTGGATGACAATGGTCTTCTATTCTTCCTGTGGACACCCAGCAAACGTAACCAACGCGAGGTATGCTCACAACTCATAATTCCAGATGCTTTAAAGCATGAAGTTATGGTTTGGGCTCACAATGACGTTACAGCCGGTCACCTTGGCACACAGAAGACATATGGCAAAGTCCGCACTCGGTATTATTGGTGCAATATGTACCGGGATATCGACCAATGGTGTAAGAGTTGCATCGATTGTGCAATGAAGAAATCACCTCGTAATAGACATAAGGCTCCACTCCTCCAGTAGAGAATGCCTTTCATTGCCTCGCCGTAGATTGCTTGGGCCCTTTCCCACTCTCAACTGCTGGAAACCGGTATGTGGTTGTGTTTACAGAATATCTTACTCGATGGCCAGAAGCATTTGCAGCCCCAAGTACAGATGCTCCAACTATCGCTCGTCTTCTTGTTAACCACATTCTCCCTACACGTGGTGCTCCTCAAACGCTTTTGTCCGATCATGGTACCAGCTTCCTGTCAGCACTTGTTCAATCTGTCTGCAATCTCCTTAATACAGAAAAGGTGAACACAACAGCATACCACCCTCAAACGGACGGTCTCATCAAAAGATTCAACCATGTACTTTGCCAATCTGTGTCAATGTATGTTAGTTGCGATCAGAAGGACTGGGACACACACATACCAGCAATATTGTTTGGTTATCGCATAAGTCCTCATGAAACTACCGGAGACAGTCCTTTCTACTTGCTTTATGGACGAGTCCGCGACTCCCTATAGATGCTTCTCTCATTCCACCGTCCAATATAACAAACTCTGTCAACAAACACAGAGCTCGTATAGTCCAATATAGACAACAGAATATAGACAATAGAAGAGGCTCAGCTATTGCTCGCGAAAATATCCAGCGTATCCAGCAAACCATGAAAGCTCGCTATGATCGCACATCACGCGAACCCAAATTTATGGTTGGGGACCAAGTATAAGGGTATATACACCAAAGACAGTGAAAGGTTTGTCATGCAAATTAATGCATCACTGGCATGGCCCGTTTCGTATTGGACAACAATGTTCACCAGTACACTACAAATTGCGAACTTGCGACAATCGCCTTGTCTCCATTACTGTGCATGCAAACCGAATGAAACTCTACTGGGACCCCGAATCTCGGCCACAGCAGCCCCCGATTAAGGACGTGCCAAACGACTACTACATGCGTGAAAAGGAACTCCCTCACGACAGTTCTCTGAAGATCTGATGAGCCGCAAAGCTCTAGTTCACGGCAAACTGCGCTTAATGAAACAGCAGAAACCAAGTATAATATTGAGAAAATTTTAAAACAACAAACACGTAAGGGTAAAACACAATTTTTAGTTAAGTGGGAGGGCTATGGCCCTAGACACAACTCTTGGGTAGATGAGACAGACATTGTACAAACCAAGACTGACATCACGAACTGCAACATGTCCAATGACTAGCCGATATGTCCAATAACCTTTTCATTTCGGATCTATTTCAAGTCTATGCTGCTCTTGTCTTCCCCTAGGGTGAAACTGGCCCTCCCTCATAGACACACTATAACTTGGGTGAAAAAAAAACTTATTGTAGTACGTCTTTCATGTTCTCGCATAATTCGTTTAAAAAAAAAGACAGTCTTTTTGTGATGTGTTTTGTTCTCCTGTCTCTTCCCTGACATGACAACGCTTTCGTTTTCCTTTTGGTTCATTTCACGTTCAAACATCGTAAGTAATTGGGTAGTAATTGTACAAATTGGCTGACAATGACCATGTGAAGACTGCTACAAAGCAATATGGGAACTCTCATCACCCATGGTCCAGCTGAATTTGTCAGCACAGTACTCCAGTAAGACTTTGATGATTTGGGGTCTGCGAATGCAAAAGAATGGCTTCCTCAAGATCAAGTTTGAAACTGAATCGAAAGACAAGGGATCCAAAGACAATGAATTTGAACATTGATACTTAAATCTTCATTTACTGAAAACCAGGAGGTTTTCATCTAATGGAGGGGGATATGTTATACACGGGGAATAATTAAATAAGATATGCACAAATAAGCGACTGTTGCACGAGACGATCACAAGAAACAGTTGCACACCTTGTACAATAAACTATTGATGAACAATGGACAATAGGATAATCTAATTAATAGCACAAAAAGTAGAGTACAGGATATAGAGAAGGCAGTGCACAGTCAGTGTTAATGACTAGCGAGAATATGAGTATGCACGAAAAAGCAAGAGAAAAATATAGTGCATACAAGAAGAGAAAACTGGTGTGAAAGTTGTTAATTTCTCTGTTGAGCTAACACCCACACAGCCCCAACGATCCTGTTACGCAGACAAATATACGCACAAAAAGGGGTCGTTTAACAATGTTAAAGTTGAATTTCATCTTTTGCTTTCTTACAGCGTAGTTCAAACACAAATCTGGGTCAGGTTGTATAATAAATGGAACACTTTTTGGGATAGTTTTGTTTCGAACGTTTTCGTGTCAAATCATTCCACTGCATCCATCTACCAGCATTTTTGCCCGTTTTGCCAGATAATCCTACAGGTGTATGTATTTCTTGATTTTGTATGTTGAAACCGGCTATATATTTAAGGTATGTTTGCACTTTT
>JAODVM010013899.1:0-20215 GCA_025400095.1 Phenganax marumi
TCAGCTCATGCTGCCAAGTAACTATATGTAAATTATTTTTCTGTCTAGAAGGTGACCTGTACTTGGTAGTTACATCATAATTGTTCCTGTCACAGAACTCTGGTAGAAGAGAATTGTTCTATTAGTTACGCCAGGATATTTTGAAGTTTTCCCTACCATTCTCAATACTCTCACTGTTATATATTGTAACAGCATTTTAAAACTAAGTGAAATTTAGGATACTGAATGCGGCCACAGTCCAACAAGTTCCAATCGAATTCAACGTATCATGAAGCCCTGGGCAAACCAGGAAACACTGTTGCGGAAACATTTGTGATTTGCGATGTTTCCTCAAATGTTTCCCTGTTTGCCTACTTGTGGAAACATTGTTGTGGAAACATGGTTGCGGAAACAAATTTTGCTTCCCGGGAAAAAATGTTTCCTGTCAAATTCAGAAACATTTCATGTTTCCCAACTGTTTCTCTGGTGTTTGCCCACCTTGGGAAACATGGCGAAAAAATGGCAGGAAACAATGTTTCCGCAACAATGTTTCCTAGTTCGTCCGTTCGTCCAAATTTTTCCATCTAGATGAGTTACACAGTGTGCATCAAAAAAAGTGTAACCCCAGTTTGACAGGCTGCTGCGTATTAAATACTTATTTAAACGATTTAATTTTCATACAGCACGAAAGAATAGCCCACTAGCTTTCCGATTTCACCATTCTCATATTAATACCAGTAGAAAGGACGGAGAAATCGGTTGTTAAGAATTGTTGGTCGAAATCAAATTTTTCCGTCCATGGGAATTCCAAGTATAAGAAGTAAAGACAAAAGATGGTGCATACTTATTTAATCGATTAAACAAGCATGTGTTGAGTTGGCATTTTACTGATAACTGACAGTTAGTTTTTCAAAGCCTTGTGGGACTGAATTTCAAAGGAAAAATGTTAAATTCCCATCGGCAGAAAATTGTAACTTTCGGAGACCTTTTTCTTTAACTAATTGAAACGTACAAAGTGTCATTTGAAAGCCAAATGATTGAACTTCATAATGGTGTAAGACTCAATCGAAGTTGTCAAATATTTTTTGAGTTAGTACACGCCGAAGTTGGATTACCTTTTCTTTGATACTCACTGTAGTATTAATACAAGTTTGTAGTTTAAATGGAAGAGCGTCTCGCAAGGATATTTGAGAGCTGTTCGCACTTTGCTTTCCAGTAAAGCATTTGGAAAAAAAATATATAAGATCTTCATCCACACTACACCATCATCAACTCCAATACCTTTAGGTACCCACAAAATCACCCACACCAACGTCTACACCCAACATTAATATCCACATCAACACCAACATATATACCAAGACCTACATCCGCACCAACATGCATACCACGAGTGCCACGACCCATACCAACGTCACATCTACAGCACAACACTTCATCTATACCAAAATCCACACCAACATTCATAACACCTATAACATCCACAGCATAATCCATACCAACAACAATACAAAGGTGCATATCCTTACCATGCACCATACACACTGACACTCAGCCCACAGCTCAGCGTTCATTGCAACAACAAAATATTGTGATACAGAGTAGTACATCTATGTACAATTGGTACAATTCAACCTGTAAAACACATGACAAATGTATACAACACAAACAAACCTTTTTCTGTTGTTGTGCCTCCTTTCAGTGCACTGGAATAACTGGGTTTTGAAGAAGAAAAAGTTCCAGAGGCAGAAGTTACTGTTGTAGAGGAGCTGAAGTCAAAATTGTTGCCTTGATTTCCTAGATGACGAAAGAAGGAAAAAAATATATAATTGGAAAGTTGTTGGCTCAACTGAATGATACATAACACAAGTAAAAAATGTGTAGCTTGGTTACTTATGCGTTCATTTACACATTAAATCTACATGAATATAGCTATACAGGTTGAACAAAAAACGTTTGTGGTTGGTAAAATCTGCTATATTAAGGAGCGTGCAAAATCAGCGAAGACGTAACGCAAGCCCAAGTACTTTCAAGTTTTCTGATACATTTATAACACTAAATTAATTTTCCAAAACGCTGGATTTTCTTTCGAAAAGGACGGTTGTTAATGTGAAGACCATTTAGAAAGATCTTGAGCACAAAATTAAGGCTAGTTTCCATAACGTCGTCAGCTGTCGTTACGTGTATTTCGGTGTCTCGGCAGTGAACATGAAAGACAGAGAAAAATAGAAAATGACAGTGTCGCTTGCAATCTTTAGGCAGCGTTTTTCTGGGCGCAAAAAAACAAAATGGCAGCACTTAACAGGGAGTTTCTTCTGCAACTAAATTTGTTTATGGTCCTTGCGATAGGACAACAACAAAGCAAAAAGAGATGGGACTTTTAGATAGGATTTTTTCTATCTCAGCGACACTGTTAGACACCACCAGAAATCTTCACAACCTCCAACTGAGAATCCGCAAGAAAATAAACATTCTCGGGCATTTAAAGGCAAGCCTTTTGGGAGTTAAATTTGTGCTGTAATTTTATGCACAGAACCGAGCATGCATAAATATGATTTGAAATCACGCAGAGAAATCGCGTTTAAAACAAGAGCAGAAAATTTACTCATTAGAGATCTTGTGTTGGTCCAATCGTGCTCCAAATTTCCTGAAACTTTACTGTAATAGCTTGTGCAACACAGTCCATATCTTGACTTCATAACCTAAAGATACTGTTTCCAGTGAGTAATTCGTGCGCGCCAGGCCTGTCTCGAGCAGTCTTCATTAACATTCTAGCGTTAGAAATTGCTGACAGTTTTCGCCAATTTTGCGTTCTCCTTAACGTAGCAAGACTTTTATTAAATGTAAACTTTTGTTTGAAATACCCTGTACAGTTCCTTATTCAAAGACAACTAAACTCAGCCAATTCAGCATATAATTGTCATGAATTTAATCAAAATCTCCGAACAATATCTTTTAATGACTAAAAAATGCCCGCACTAACCATTGTGCTTTTGTGCTACTAGACATTATACTATCGTCATCTCCAGTGGCGGACACTTCACAAAATATTGGGGGGGCCCGAGGCCAAACTTTGAACATGTACTGTGAATATGCTGACGGAAAATTATGGCAAAATTTGTTTTTGTTAACGTATATGTGTACTTTGCTATCTGAATGTAAATATAATAGCAGAATTCAAAAATGAATTCTAGGTTTTCAATATGGCAACTGCGTGATATGGCTGCAATTTTTGTTATTTAGTACATTCGCTCGAAATTATTGGGGGGGCTCAAGCCCCCCTTGGCCCCCCCTAGTGTTCGCCACTGCTTTGGACACTGAACATCGTTGCACCACTTTGTGGTGTATCCACAAACTGATACCTATATAATGTGCTTGTTGTTGCAGAGGTTTTGTAGAGCTCATTTTTTTCCTTGCGTTAAGATTTTCTGCACACCTCTCCTGTATATGTGTTTGAGATAAAACTGTTGATATCAAAATGCTACAAGTTTCAAACACTTGTTTACAGTATGAATAAAGGTATCAATAGTGGTGAAAGGTTTTATTCTAAGTGCTGAAGAGAAATGTTTGTGTCTAAGCCTTATTTTTGAAAGCTGGGTAATTAAATCATTTGCTGTGGTTAATATGTTTATTCATGCTGCGTTGAAATTTCTCACCACAACAAAATCTCTATTTTGAAACACATATTTTGCATCTTCTATGCAATATTACCACATGAATATATTTCATATGTTTGTATAATTTTTAGGCCTGCTCTTACTAATGATGACTTCAGAAAACTTCTCATGACTCCAAGAGTGGCTGCCCCTGATGTTGCACCACCTTCTGCAAATATTGCAAAGTTGAAAACGTATGCAGTGAACAAAGCAAATATATAGTTGTTATAAAATAATTCACAAACAATGCTTCGAGGCTTCTTTTTTGTCATTATGTCGCTATTTCATGGCAGTGGGGCAAAAGGAACAAGTAAAGGCCGTGTTCCACAGTGCAATTTTCCTTGCAACTTGCAACACAAATCTACTTTTGAGAGATGTAAAATTGGTAGATATGACTACAGAATTTTGTAATGTTGTTAGAACACTCTAATTAATATCCCTAAAAGTAACATTTGCACTGCAAGTAAAATTTTATCTTGTAACACGGTCTTAATATGCAGTAAAAGCGACGTTGACCTCTCTCTCTCTCAATCCCATGTAACTGCAATATAAGTATGAGGGAGACACATAGGCCCTGTTCGCACTATACTGGATTCACTCATCACGACATCTTCATTTGCTGTTAAGGAGCAATAATCACCAACAAGTGTTTGCTAGGCTGACAGATTTTGTACGTTTCTTTGTGTCATTACCATTAAAAATGTTTACAAAGCATCAACAGCTGCAAAATTTGACTCGCTCCAATGGCAATCCCATATAGTGTAAATGGGGCTATAAAGTGGTGTTGATGATCATCATATAGATACTACATTTTTTATTTCTTTAAAACATGGCTTCTTGTTCTATTGCCTTGTGGTGTATGTAAGATTATGTTGTTTGACTTTCTAGACAAAGCAAAGCATACAGTGAACATGAAAATCCTGCTGCATTGAGAAGAAAAAGAAAAAGGTATTGGTATCTTGTGTTGCAAGTCAATACATCATGCTTACTTCCACTATGTTGCAGCCTGAGAGAATTTTAAAAACTTGCAGTGCTTATGTAAAGTCTCAGTTGTATTATATCTGGTATGAGTTGAGACTTTAACATTCAAACATGGTCTATTTACATTTCTATAATGAAGCCATTATGCAAAACTGAAGAAGTTAGAAGATGAAAGAGAAAAAGAACTTGCAGCGAAGTACCGAGATCGGGTAAAATTTATAACATTTACAACATAATATATAATATAATATAATATATGTAATATAATAAAATGTAATATATATAATATACTATAATATTGTATAATATAATATTTATATATGTGATATATAATATTTGTAACAATTTGTATTATTAAAAGCACTTTAGAGTAGGAAGCATATGAAGCTCACTGTATTATAACACCACATTCCATAGGCACGTGAAAGACGAGATGGACACAATCCAGACTATCAAGGGACTGACGTCAGCCTCAAAGCATCTGGAGATTACAAAGCTGTTGGTCCTACAGTTGAGGCAACGTAAGTTGCAGTCTTTTGTTGTCTGGACGATTTGTGTTATATATAACCTACTACTCATGGCACACGTCAGTTAACCTGCATCACATACGCTAAAAGGAGAAATGTTGGAGCAAAAAGTGCAAGTGTAGATGGGCCTTTTAAAAGATTTAGTTGCTTGTCAGGACGAGAATTTTGCATCTGAACGGGCAAAACACACTGTCTGAGAAGTCGTCTTATAAAGATTACAGTGCACGTGGGTTTCAGGGTAACAGCAGATGTATCCACTAAACTTGCAGTTTTCACGAGAAAGTGACTTTTTCTTTGATTGTTCTTTTGTGTAGAAAAATATAGGCATGTGTTTAAGATACTGTCTTAGGTTTGCTTGCTTTTATCGGGGTATACTGGAGGCTATTAGGCGTTGATCACCATTCGCTGCCTGTACGCGAAGCTGACTGAATCCCAATGCACCCATTTTGTTCATTCGCGCCAACAGAAGCATTCCCAGAAAAGTTGACCAATTGATTCGTTTTTTAACTTCGAGGAGTTCCTCCTGAATGTTTTGAAAATTTCTCTAAAAAGTTCGCAACTTCCTGTTTCGTTGACCGATCAAATACTAGATTTTCCTTTTGTGCAATTTGATTGGTCAATGAAACAGGAGGTTAGGAACATTTTAAAGAAATTTTCAAAATATTTGGAACTCCTCGAAGTTTAGAAATTAACTGGTCAACATTATTGGGAACGCTTCTATTGACACGACCGCAAAAAGTGGAAGTATAAGTTGTAGTAAATGTACTATGTGTTTTAAATTTAAGGAATACTGCAGCTGAAATGAGAAAGCGAGCCATTCAAGAGAGTAAGTTCTTAGGTGGTGACATGGAACATACACATTTGGTGAAGGGACTTGATTTTGCTTTACTGCAAAAGGTAATCTATTTTTTCTACGTAAATGTGAAATATTTTCATGAAGTTTTATCGTTATACACCTAACACCAGATAAAGATCTCTAAGATTCCATTTGTGGTAAAATAAGAAGCAGCACCAGCTGATCAACTTAAAGCCCTCCAAAGTTGCAAACCAAGTAGTTTTCTGTGCATGAGATATACTACTCTATGTACTGCACTTTCACGGCGTGAATGCTATGTAAATCTTGAAAAACTAACACACAGAGAAAAACCGCCTTGTTGGTCTACTAATCCATGACAGGATCGTGAAACGTAAAACTCGAAGTAGCACTTTTCAAACTTTTTTGTTTTCTTATAGTTTATATTTGTAATATATACACACCACGCAAGAGGCTTTATCAGATTTATGTGTGTGCGTGTAGTTTTGTGATTTGCAAAGAACAGAAGAACGTTTTTATACTGTTATGGATTCCTCTATATATTATTACTATTATTATTATTATTATTATTATTATTATTATTATTATTATTATTATTATTATTATTATTATTATTATTATTATTACTATTATTATTTATTACATTGTTTTGCATTAATTAAGTAGCTATAAAGGCTAAATTACAATGGATATTACAAATTTGCTTACATTAAGATTTACATTAAAAACACCGTGCAACTACAGTAAGCTGATATAATTATATATTTACAGCAATCAAGTACAATAGTATAAGTAATCCACTTCTAAAAGTCTATTCTGCTACTCTAAGTCTACTCACTAAGAGTCTAAAAGTATAAATTAATCCACTACTAAGAGACAATTTCGAAATATGCTGTGCCCGTCCAAAGGACTTGAAAGATATAAAATCAGACCATCGTCAATTTATATTTATCTATAGCAAAGGCAATTGGACTGTTTTTAAATGGCTTTGTCCTACATTAAAATTATATATCTTATCACCATTCAACCTTGTGTGTCCTTCCCTTATTCGGTTGACCGTATCAGGTAATAGGTCATGTAATTTATGAGTAGGATGTATCATGTCCTTAATTAGATTTATACATATAATTTCCCTACGCTTCTCTAGAGTTTTAATACCACACAGAACTAATGGTTCATCATACGTCATTCCAGGGTAAATTATTCTAAGCGCTCTTCTTTGATTCCTCTTGATATCCTTTCTTCAGTCTCCTACGCAGGCCTACCACTCTGAGAGCTTGAAAATAGAGTAGGTTACCACGTCCGGATTTTGAGGGGAGGTGCAGGGAGGTGCGCAGCTCCCCTTAGATCGCTCTGCACCCCCCTTGAGATTTCTGGCACCTCGCCTGAATATAAATGCACCTCCCTTGAATTTGAAAATTATCTTGATCCCATTGCGAACAAAGCCATGCAACAAAGCCATGAACAACCATGCAATCACAAAAGATCAATGTCATACATCTTCCAGGGGGGGGACTGGCTAAGAATCGAACAGGTGTGGCAAAGCTGCTGTGCACCTTTTTCCAAATGTTTGACACCTCCCCTCGTATTTACATCAACATCCGGCCTTGTAGGTTACCTCTGCCGAAAAGCGTGTGCTGGAGTGTAGTCTAGTCCTCTTCATTGTATATTTAGGTAAGAAGCGAAATAACCGCTCAAACTCATGTCGATGAAGATATAACGAAAAAAGGAAAGTACAAGGGGAAAAGTGAAAAGTATGTATTGGCAGTACATGATGGCTTTTGTACACTCTGATTTGCAAATAATACTGGCTTTTTCGCTTCATGAGCCATTTCAATTATGGAAAATTTTATTTACTAATCATTATTGTGATTGACAAAATAATGGTTAATGGCAAATAGCGGCAAAGTGGTTAGTCGATTCTCAGTGAGAAACTATCTCACTGTCATTCGAACCCAGTCTTCACGTGAAAAGAGTAAAGTCAACAAATTCTTGGGTTTTCTCCTAGTACTCCGGTTTCCTCCCACAGGGAGAGTTGACAGGGTCGGTTAGGTAGAAATCTAGGGCACAAGTTTATCGTTAGCAATGCTTACTGTTACGTGTTGCCCTATTCAAAGAAATAAATAAAAACAGTCGAAAGTAGGGCAGTGAAATCTTTCGCAACGAGGTGTCAGTGTGCGTGTGAATTGGACGTTTTAACATGACGTTGTTTCCATGTCATGTTAGAAGTAAGGAAGTTGAAGAAGAGAACGACGACAACGACACTGATGAAGAAGATGAGATGGACTTTTCAACCGTTATCGGTACGAAATTTTGTGTAAATTTTGTTTAAAGTTTTTCTTATTTCTATTGTTGCATCCATGTTTAGGTCAAAAAATTTACAGATCAGTTTTCAAGAGTAAGCCAGCAGACAAGAACGAGCTATTTCAACCGGGCAGAATGGTAAGAATGCAGGACAGCTAAATAAGATACAACTGTAGGTCATCTCAAATAAAAAGTTTGATTTATCTATCTATCTATCTATCTATCTATCTCAATGGTTGCTCTCAATACTCTAACTTGTACATTCTTCAAATACAATCTTCAAGTTGAGAGTAGAGTTATAATGTATTGGAGCCCATATTGCGCGCAAACGACGTTATTTTGTGTTTAGAAACCTGCGATTCGATTTGTCCTTTTCTAAGCCACTAATGAAACACCCATCAAAACACAGAGATAAAAGAATTTTATTGAAGATTATTAATGAAGATTGTTTTGCATTATTTCGTCAGGCATACGTATTTGAGTTGGAGGACGAGTATGCTGAAAGTGACATCCCAACCACATTAATAAGAAGCAAAGCAGATTGTCCTGGAATGGAGGTAATTATTCGTTATACAATGAATAAATGTGTAATTGGCACTGGTTTGTGGACCCTCACGTCTTTGATCAAAGCTAAGGCTTCCTCGTTCATTGAGCTATCTCAATTGAATATAAAGGGCTCAGAAAATATAAGGCCAACATAATTCGTTTCTATTTGAAGGAAGTTGATCAGACAAAATATTACCACGGATAGAAAGAGCATCCTAAAACTAGTATACTTGCAAAAATTGGTCGCATAGCGTCAGAAAGTATGTAAAATATAGCCGTGCGAAGTTCGCAAATTTTGAATATTTTTATATTACGGGGCTGAAATTTATATATTTGTTTATCAAAGGGTATAAATTTCGACGGTGGAATACAACTTTTGCAAACTTCTTATTATTAAACTTCCCCATTTTACAACGTTTTGGGACGAAACTTCGCAATTTTACTAATTTCATCAAGTTCTTTCCAGCTTTGGGGATTGATGTCCTCCTTTTTGATTACTGACGTGTTCTTTTGTCTTTTCTGTCAAGGCTCAGACGACATTGACGACAAACGACATTGTCATCAATAAATTGACGCAAATCCTGTCCTATCTCAGACAAGGCATGCGGGGAAAGAAAATGAAGAAAAAAGATCGAGGTACAAAAATTTTACGTCAAACACGAATTTGTGTTATGCAATGGCGAGGTTTATTCCGGCAGAATCTCACTTAAATTCAGAGTGTTTGTGTCAGTCTTTGGTTTCACAGCCGGGTGTATTTCATGTACAGAAACATCCAACTCTTGAGCGTGTATAGTTATAAAGGTACTGTTAGGCGACAAATTGTCGGGGAATTTTGTGCAGAAATTGTTTGATGACATCGAAATGGCTTGAAAATCGGACTATTTTAAAAGTCCTTGCGAAGTGTTTTTGGTATAGTTTCGAGGATCATGTTTGGCTGCCATAACTTAAACCATTTTATATGGCTACTGGTAACCAATGAAATGAATGTGTCTCCCTCGGCGTCTCCAACACGAACTGAAGCAGCGAAAGTGTTGCTATAAGTTTTCTACTGGAAGTCAAATCTGGACCTCGCTTTTATAATTTGTGCACTCCCGTTGCTCAAGAACTTTGGCGAAACATTAACGAAATTTCGGTATATCTGTACAAGTATCTAGAACACGCGGTGAAAGTTGGGATGAACGATAAATGGCGCTGGAGACACGAGTGCAAAGTGCGAGGGTTTCCAGAGAATTTCGAGACAAAAATGATCATGGCTAGGTTGGGCATCCATGCATCTATTTCTATTTTTCTGGTCAATTTCAGGTAAAAACAAAGGCATTGAAGATCCGAATGAAAACAAACAAAAAGGGAAAATGCAAGGTTTAGAAAGGTAAATGCCACGATGTTGTACTATTTTTCTTCTCCCGTTTGGACAGAAAACACTTTGGGTACTTTAAGAATAGACCAACATTTTGGAAAAAATTGGTATAAAGTCTTTTTATCGAAAGTGCAACTGCGTTTCGTTGTAAAGTTTTTGGTTTTCTATAATTCATGGCTTATATAAATTATTATATCAACACATGTTTGTCTTTACAATATTTATGTCGAATTGGCAGTTAGGTTTCCACATTATTGTATGGTTTGATCGTGACGTAATATATGAAGTGTTTCACCGGGATGTCCAAACACGAGAAAAGAATGTATGAGAACACGAGCGCGTAGAGCGAGCGAGTGTTTTTGGCATTGTTTTCTCGTGTTTGGATTTCCCGGTGAGACACGAACTAGAGTTGTTCAAATGAATCTAGGCAGAACGTTTCTACTTGGTGTGAGTTTTTTTTTGATGACTTGATTTTGCATATGTAATTAAGATATTTGATGAAAACGCTAGTGACTTTCATCAGATATCTTAATTAGGTATGCAGGTAAGAGCTAAACTCATTTGTGATGCTGTGTCTGACGGTGTTTGACCGCGGTGTCCAAACAGCATCTTGTGACCGAATGCTTACTTGCTATTAGCCACTTCAAAAACTGCAAATGCACTGGAAGTGAGTTTTAAAAAGTGAAAAGAGTAAGATATAAACCTTTCTAGTCGAAAAAGCAGCTGAAAATTAGTAGGAAAGCAAAGTTTGAGCACATTTGGATAGATATATTGTGAATAGTAAGCTTACAGAATTTGCGGAATTAGTATAAATTAGTACTGTTTGGGGGACGCGCGCCTCCAAAATAATACTAAATTATACTAATGTCACGAATTCTAGAAGCTTGTCATTTATAATATATCCCTCCAAATGTGGTCAAACTTTGTACACTTATTAATTTTAAGCTGCTTTTTCGACTAGAAAGGTTTATTTCTTACTCCTTTCACTTTTTAAAACTCGTTTCCAGTGCATTTGCAGTTTTGAAGTGGCTAATTGGATTAGTTATATGAATTATTAATTATTTGAGAACATCCAAATATCGACATCCAAGTATGTTTTTTTTTCGCAGTATTTATGACGATATTGGTGATTATAATCCAAATCAAAGCTCGCGCGACTCTCATAAGAAATCCAAGGATGTGAAGAAAGATAAACAACATTATTTTGAGAAGAATACCAGTCATAGAGAAAGTCATGTAAGTGCATGATGAGGTTTTCCTTTAGCTTTAATTTTCCATTTATCGTCTCATTTTATTGTATAGATTTGAATGTGTTCTTTTCGGAATGAAGCCATACAGTTTTGCAGTCAAATCTCACACTTTCTATTTTTTTAGGTGGAAGATTCAAGAAAACCGGGTGGGTATAAGTTTTGAATAGTGCATGTTCCGCTAAAGTACATGCAGGTCTTTTGTAAGAAATTACCTGATTCGATAATTTGTGCCCGTAAATATGTGTACGTGTATGTGCACGTTAATAAATAATATCTTATACACATTTTCATTGTTTAGAAATTTCGGCTAGGGAGTTCGCCAAAAGCGTTACAAAGCAGTTCAGTGACAAGGTGCGATAAAGTGTTATATAATACTTTATAACTGAGTGTGTGTTCTATACCGGACAACTATCAGACCGTGGTCTTGACAGTATGGACCGAGCGAAGCGAGGTCCGTACATGAAAGACTAAGGTCTGAAGTTTCTCCAGTACAGACCAAACTAACGAGGTTATTTAGCGATTTATTCATGGCACAAAGTTGCCCTGCATATAACACGCATGAGCAAATTTGTACATCTGCCTGCGCATGCAGACAAACAAGATAGGACCAGTTTATTCATAAAAGTTTTGAATTTGAAGTAGAGAATTTTTTAAAAATATAGTTTACTCACGTCTAAAGTTATAGACTGAACTTATCAGTATATACTTTACAATTACATTACAAGGAAAAACACTGGGTCGTATTTTTCGAAAAAATGATCAAAGTA
Organism: Phenganax marumi; assembly: GCA_025400095.1. Lineage (NCBI taxonomy): Eukaryota > Metazoa > Cnidaria > Anthozoa > Malacalcyonacea > Clavulariidae > Phenganax > Phenganax marumi. Next base: position 12,182 of record JAODVM010013899.1, read on the forward strand.
AGACTGTTGCAACCGTAACGGTGGTAACGGTCTATTACTTGCAAAATTATTGAATGCGAAACAACCAATCAGCGCACACCATTCCGGCACAGGTGACCCGTGCACGTGTGGTTACATGTAGTCAAGTACTTTTTACAGTTCCAGCCAGTAGGTTTTATGCGCCGTGAATGATCAAACATGCCGGCAACAAATATTCGTGCGAGGTCTCGCTAAATGGTTTTATCTTAATGCTGCAGGTTGTGTCAGAGCAGAAAGACAAGAAAAAAGCCGGAAAGCAATCGAAATCAAAAGATGATTATGATCATTATATTGAATGTTACCCAGGGTAGGCACAGTGTACGTACTTCGACTCCGTTCACACGGGACCAGTTTCGCGACGTCACGGCATTGAATTCTACCATTAGCGGCCGTTTTTACTCTTGAAACTTCTTTGGCTTTCAGTTTTTGCTTAATCTTGTTCTATCAGTGTTGTTTCAAGCGCTAAACGCGCCTGTAAAAGGCTGGACTTTACGTCATAACTGTGCGGAACCGGTTCTTTTTGAACGGGGCCTTCGTAATATATTTTATGAAATGCTCGATCCTTGTGCTTTTGCTTCCAACCATAATCTTGGAACGGAAGAGAGATTTCTGCCTTGTTGTTATGTTAGTTAGACTCTTGTTCCCCATCCCTCAAAACTGTCGTATAACTAAAGGTACGTTTACCCATTGCGATATGCCGTCTAGGATTCTCATCCTGGTGTATGAAAACAAATAAATCGCACTTAAATATTGTCATTGGCTGACTAGCAAGAAGTATGGCGTAATCAGTAGTTTTGAAACGCCACGAAGGCAATCGTGCACGAGAAATCGTTATGTGTAAACGTACTTCTAAAAAAACATCTTTATCGTTTTGAATATTTTTCTCCAAAGTGGAATGGATGCAGATTACAACTACGACAGTGAGGAAGAGGTGGATTATTCAAAAATGGACATGGTACGTATACGTAGCTTTATCTATAGCCACTGTAAATTCATGTAGTTAATGTCTCAGTGTTCGTCCGACTGACTGTTTGAGATGAATGGACACTAATACAAGATACCATCAGGCGATTTGATTCCTGGTTTGAAACTTTCCTGTTAAGGAAAGTATATTGAGATGTTACAGTTTAAGCTACTGTTCCGTTGCATGCAGTATTCCAACATTGCGGAGCAATATCGCAATTTTTTCATTTTCAAACTTCAAATTTGTTAACGTCAATTGTTGCTTATAGAGCGATCTTCGAGTCAAAATTGCAATATTTCTCCGCGATGTTGGAATGTTGTATTCAACAGAACAGCAGTTTTGACTGCAAGAGTGAACTAGAGATACTAACATGGAGTAAACTACACCACATCTGACTAATCGAATGGTGCTGTTTCAAACTAATTTGACATATGTCGTAGGGGAACAAGAAAGGTCCAATCAAGAGATGGGATTTTGAGACAGAAGAAGAATACAATTCCTATATGGAACATAGAGAGGCATTGCCAAAGTAAGTGATGTGAAGATCTTAATTGTATGTAACCTCTCTATATAGTGTTGTGTCGTCATGCACCTCCTGTACAATGTTCACAGGTTTCCCGTTGCCACAGTTCCCCGCCTGTAAATACGGGGGGATTGGTCCTGTGGTTGGATGGGAAACTCTTATGTGACCAACCTCGTAATATGAGACAAGTTTCCTGTCTCGGGAGATTATTCATGCATACAGTATTATTTTAAAGTGAATGAGAAAAAGTCGGCTAGACAGATCTTTGCTGTCTCGACATAGCTTCTCCAGCCTTAACAATTGAGAAAATTCGCGTCAACTCTTTCTTTAAAAACACCGTGCCGGTGTAATTCAAAATCTATACCCGTTTACTGGAAGACCAACGGCAACTGCGTTGGATATAAGCTCTTAATTGTTGCAAAAGTGGTGGTACAAGTGCGATTTTTCACGTCTGCTTAGTTGAAGATTTTATAAGTTCTTCGGCTACAAACCGTAATATGTAGAAATGCAGTGATAATTGTTTCTTGGTTTTAGAGCGGCGTTTCAGTTTGGTGTAAAAATGAGCGATGGAAGAAAAACAAGACGAACTGGTCCAAAAGACGAGAAAGCAAAATTAGACAGAGATTGGAACAAAATCAGCCAGGTAAATGGTCATTCAATATTGTTGAGAAAGCCCTAAGCTGCATTCCAGTTTTGCGTTTTTAACGCCCGTAAGTGCTTAAATCCTTCGAAATTTTATATTTTTCAGAAATATTTTAATAGATGTAGACACGTAATCATTTAAAACACTAAATGCTAAACGCAGGGGCGGATTTAGCTTACATCACACCGGCCAAGTTCAGGGAGTAAAATTCCCAAAGCTACTGCGTTCTTTTCGTGTCTTTAATATCTATAAAGTATTCCAGTTACTTATTCTACTCGTATTTGTGTAACAGTCCAGTCACTGATGATGTTAGTCAGTGCAGCGCCAAAAAACCTTGGCTGGCTGAGACCGGCCAAAGGTTCAATGGAGCATTACAACAGAGCTTCAGATTGGTTAGCGAATGTATGACTCGGCCAGGTGACCTGACAATAGCTACAACTCCCTTGTAATAATGGCTGATATTGGTTTGCGCGCGAGCATTAGGGTGGTTTTGAATGGTCAGGACAGTTAGCATGAAATTTACTTTTGAAACATGTTATGTGATTGGCTAATTTCATACATAAACAAACTTCGCGCAATCTTGTTTTAGTTACACAGTCCGGCTCGTTTTCCAAGTCACTCACAATCCTGTCGCAGTTCATTCAACACTTTAAACATTATTTTTTGCCATTTTGTAAAATTAGGAAGATTTTCCTGAATGACTGAAGAATACCTGGTTCGTAATGATTGTATACAAAGCTACAAAGACGTTGAATTATCTATGTGCTGTAGTTTGATGCAATACAATAGAATACAAGACATTTATCTAGCGTTGGTCAGATACACATTAATTGTGTTTTAGCCTACAGCCAATCGGCGATTGTGTGAAGTTTTACTAACCAATCAGCCAATAGTTTTTATTGACAGTACGTCACTGCAATAAAGCCAATGATAAAAGCACACGCGTTTCTCTAAAAAAGGGACATACAAAATGGCGACTCTCGAAGGAGTGAAGTCGAACTGCTGAGCTTAGCGAGCTATAATACCTTACGGGGCGGCTCGCATTGAGAAACGTCGGAAACACGATTGCGAAAGCAGATACCGCTTATCCATGGCAGTAACCACTGACCCCGTATATAATTTTTTACTTTGCTTGGAGAAAAATTACCGTGACACTAACTATATGAAGCGAATATGATACAAATTATCTGACCTTTGCTGCTGTAGAATATTGATCCGTTCCTCTTACCTGTTTTTAACAGTCACTACCATTTCGAATTTTGTCAGCTGGTTAATCGGTCATTCAATTCTTTTGCAGACTCGAATATTACTCACCTCTTACACTATTAGTTTTAATTTTATGCAGCACAAATTTATGTAGCGTGTTAGGCAGCTCTTTGGTGAACTTTATGAACAATGCTGAGAGTACAACTTGCTTCTCTTTGTTTTTCAAGATTATTTCAAAACGAAAGACTGATGGCGAAGATGATCGCGACAGGTGGGTGGTTTTTCCAGTTATAAGGGAATAAGCAAGACCCGCCATAACTCATTTTTCACCTCTACTCTTTTTCTCGTTTCTGTCACTATACCGCCTAGCTTTGCGGCACGAAATACACATTTTAACTAAACTTTTCTATCGAATAATAATTTAGTTATACTTTTGCTTTGTGTTGCAAACATTTTTCAGATCAAGAAGTAAACAGGATAGCAAAAGGTCAAGAATGTATTGATGAACATCATGAACACCATGTAGTTCTTTTCGCGGAGTTTCACTATTTAGCGAACAGTTTTAAACTTCACCTTGTCGAGTCAATTAAGCAACCCAGTAAGCCATAAAAAAGCGAGGGAAAATTTCAGTTCGTAAATATCGCAATAGCTTGTAATGAGTCGGCTGACATCAATCTTTATTTGGTATCAATAAGAATCTTGGAAATGTACACTAAAATCTTTTAAAAGTGTCTTTGTCAAATAAAAATGAAACAAAATTGGAACTTTGGAAAACTTCCAGAAACGCAAGACAAAAAATTGCAAGTTTATCAATATCACATAGTAGCTTGCAAATTTTGATCGTGATTCTACCAACATCAGCTTTTACTTGGTATCCAAATATATTGAATATAAAAAACTTGGAGTGCCGCAGTTTAAATGACCAAAACTTCGAGGAAGATCCAGAGGGGGAGATTTGTGATTTTGAAGCCTATTTCTTCCCATTTGGAAGCTTTCAAAACTTTCTTTTTTGTCTTTATCAAAATAAAAAGACTTTTTTGGGCAAATACACCGACCTTTATGTCTGGGGAAATTTGGGGCGGTTTGCAACAAGATAGGAAATGTAGAAAAATTTATTTGGTATCAAGAGAAAGCGGAGAATACTTAGACGTTGAAAATATGAACTTCTGGGGCCGGTTGCTCGAAAGTTGGACAGCGTTATCCATGCTCATAAATTTGGACAAAAAAATCGAAACTTCCATTTTGGTCAACGACGTAAATATTATAGACTTTAATCAATCGATATCAGTCGTAATCTTATTTTACAACCATCAATGGAAAATTGTACGAAAGGCTACAAAAGCTCACCATTCAGGGCTATCGGCCTTTCGAACAATCGTCCCCGGAGGTCTATGTAAAATTTTCAAATATTTAAGGAAAAGCAACAGAGCCAAGTTCTGTCTACGTCGTGAAATTTATAAATTCTCTACAGTACGTTTTATGAAGCTCAAGAAAATATGCCGACTGCTGTTATAGCATGCTTTTTTCCCAAATTGCACTCGACACCATGGTCCTATACTCGTCACATTATTCTCGCATTTTATCGTACAGTACAATGTAATTTAGTGAGGAAATTCGTGTTGGGTTACAAACTTGCATATTATGATGAGATTGTACAACTAACGTTCGTAACATTGTTGGTATACAAAATGTAACATTTCTGACGTACAAATCACTTCTTCGTTGTATTTGAAATACAATAACAAATCAGCTTGGTGTTGCTGGTTTCAATTTCTGAGGGGTAGCTGGTACATATGGTTGCTCTATGGATGTGAAGTCCACCAAAATTGTCTTATTTTCTGGCACATGTTTACTAAAGTAAAAAATAATCAAAACATTTTACAGAAGTGTCACCATTAGATGGGAGTACCTGATAGTGATTCATCAATTGATATTCGATGCCATATCCAAACCGTCACTTCATTTGTCTGTAACTAGGTACCAGGTTGACAATGCCTCCAAATGTACTAATTAGCTTTGATGTTTTACCCACAAACAACTATACTCTGGGCATTGAGAGACCGTAATGCATTTTAAACTAGACATGCCAGAAAAGATGCATATCTATTATTCATGAAAATTTGTGTTTGTGACTCGAGATGTCTACTAGAGTGAACTAAATACTGTCAATGAAGACTTTTTTGTCTCTGTCTAACATACCCTTGTATTCAAGCTTTACTTACATATATTCAACTTTGGCCAAGGTGAGCAGCTTGCGTGAAGCTTTCATGTTAGGTTGATCGTGATATTTGTCGGATAGGTAGACAATTTTCTTTATACCAGACTGAATTATTAACTTGGCACATTCATTACAAGGAAACAATGCCACATATATTGTGCATCCTTTCACATCTGATGAATTTTTGTTCAAAATTGCATTCATCTCTGCATGACAAACTATAAACAAGAACAGATGTGGAAACATTGGCGGCAAACCAAAGTCTCATGTCTTACTGGGGGCAATTTTCTCCCACGAAATTTTCAAATTCAATGCGTCACAGAATGCAATAGAATTTTCTCAACAAGTCCTTATTAAGACAATGAAATATAGTAACACAAACCATAAAAAATAAGGATAAAAATTATTTGCTTTAATATATTTCATTCATTCTGAATGTTGGGGCATTTAAAAATTAATTTTTTAGCACATTTTTGGGCTGCAAATTTGAATTCAACAATTATCATTTCCAATAAAGGCAACTATAATTACATTCCAGAAATTGTATTTTTATTGTCACTGTGAGAATAGAATGCTCAAGCGGCCTTCAGCTATTATTAGTCCCTGCACTGACTTTACAGATACAAGAACAAATTAGGACATTCACCAACAGTCAAAAACATGCAATTATTGCCACTGTACTGTGAAACAAGGATTTGTAAACCAAAATTTGCTATGCTACCAATCATGAAACAGCTAGACCTTTGACAAATTATTGGGGGACAAAGCTTGCCACCCCCAGTTCATGGAAAAAAATCAGAGTGGCAAAAATATATATGTGCAAGTTAGATACTGCTTTTGCTTTGTTTATGTACAGGTTGGTTACTTTGTTATTTTGCCAAGTGTCAAAACGCTAGTCAAGTGGCATCTTGACTATCAGTGAAAAAACAAAGTCCAGACTCCATTACAACAGGGACATTTAAGTTAATGAGTCAATGGGTAACACTTCTTACTACAAACTAATAAACGCTACAGTTTGCAAAGCGTGGCACGAGTGCACCTGAGGGCAAGTTTTGTTTGATCCCTGAAAGTGTACTTGGGTAGTTCAATAACAGTGATGTGGTGACAATAACTCACACATGCAATTGGAGAAATCAAGTTGCAGGAAGACTGAGATTGGCTGATCTTTTAACAATGCATATTTGTAGCAATGTAAGAAAGAAAGCACAACCATGGAGAAAGTAGATTGATTCTGCACTTGGGCAGCAAGAAAGTTGCACTTGGGTGATTTTTACAACTTTTCAGGCGCACACTGGCCTGACGATTTCAAGCACACCTGCACCTTGGAAATCTCGTTCAACGCACCCAAAGATCTCGTTGAAGTGCCACGTTCTGCAAACCAGTCAACATTAATCTCGACGAAGGAAAAACCAGGCCAAGGTATGGGATTTGACTCACAGTTTCAATTGTCCACTCTATGGAGTAGGGGCTTTGAGCAACACACAATCTTCATAGTGCAGTCCAAAATAGTTACATACCGTAAGGATATTTAGTATCTAAAGGATCATCAGCTTGTCTTGCCCATGGTAAGATATCATCACTACAACCATTTGGCATCCCATTGTAACCAATACCTACAATTTTCTTTTCTTCGTTTACGATGCATGCCCCCACTTGGGAATTTGGATCTTTGCTTCTTTGAGCCGACAAAAATGCAACTGCCATAAAATATTCGTCCCATCGTAAGTAACCGCTTCGTTTTTTTACCTTAACCAGCTGGGACTCAAAATCGTCCAGTAATATATCAGAATTTTCAGAATTTTCTCCGTTTGTGCACTTTGTAGGAAATGCTGTCACGTTCTCGTTTACCGCCATTTTCGAGAAATTGGCGGGAAATGTACATAATTATGCTTCCATTTGACTGATAATTCGCCACAGCACCACAATGTTGTCGATAAAATTCCTCTATTCAAAATCTTCTTTGACGTTAGAAGGTCATGCTGCTATTCCAAATCTGAAATTAGCAGCCCCCCAGGAAAATTTAGAATATGCGTTTCGAGTACGCGTATGCGTACTCGAAATACGCATATAGCGCATAAATACGCGTATATATGTGCATAAATACGCGTATAGGGTATGCGTTTCAAGTACGTGTACAACATCTCATGTTTTCGCCTTGAACAGACTCGATTTTTCCTCTAAGCGCAATTTAACAATTCGAAAGTTACGGCCTCCAAAATTGTCGGCTGCACAAGCGCTTTTATTCGCTGACTAGTCAAACATGCGCAAGGGAGTATCTAATCGGCGCGGGTCGCGGGTGAGTGCGCAAGTAATTGCGCGGGTGGTAAACTTTGCCAAAATTTTGCGCGGATGAAAGCGCGGGTATTTTGAAAAGGAATTTGCTTACGATTAAGTGGAAGGGGATTAGTGTTTATCATATCGCTGTCAACTCCAACTGGACGAAGGAGTGTGTTTTTCCGTTA
>JAODVM010014010.1:0-20210 GCA_025400095.1 Phenganax marumi
ATGAGAGTGCAAGATAAACCAAATGAAAATGATAATTCTTGGTTGATGAGAGTGCAAGATAAACCAAATGAAAATGACAATGGTTTGTTGATGAGAGTACAAGATAAACCAAATGAAAATGACAATGGTTTGTTCATAAGAGCACGAGATCAACTCGGGACCAAAGCGAAAGCTTCCAGTGTCGTACATGGTTCACCGAGCAATAGCGCGAAGATCTCATTCTTGGATTTAGTTGGCTTGAACAACAACGCTTTCAGTGTGTGCTCGTCATCAGACACGAAGCACAACCTAAGAGCGACTAACTCGAAGCAATGTTACAACTTATCGTGGCTCAGTTTAGACAAGGATAATCTCATCGAATCGAGAGAGGGTAAACTGTTGAACGTTACGAAAGACCTTATTTCTCGGAGTCCGCCGAACAATGTGTTGCGTCATTTTTTGTCTTTTCGTTACAATGTTAACGTAGAGCATCAGAAGCTTGCTATTGACGGCTTAGGTGGGGACTCCAAAAATACCAAGCGCGTAAAGACGGAGTTTTACAGAAAGCTTCAACAAATCCAAAGATTAGATATACCTTTTAACGAAAACGAGATATTTTTGAGCTTTCATGATCACAATGTTGTCGAGGCAATGTACAGAGCAGGACTTTTGGTGAATCCAAAGCATTTTATTTTGGATGGTAAGCATTTGTTCAGTGCAGAAGAGGAAAGAAAAATCCGAGAAAAAACAGAAAATGCGATGATGTACATTCGTGCAACAGACGAAATGCTTTATCAAAATCTCGTGCAAGTTGTAGCATGCATCGGCTACTATAGAGCGGCCGATGCTGGCCATCTCGGCGGGACTGTTTCTTCTGCAGTTGGTCTCATATGGCTTGACCCCAGCAAAGGTGGTGATTGGTCTGTGCCATTCTTGGCCGAACAAATAGTGCACGAGTATATTCATACGACATTGTTCATCGCCGAAATGGTTCGTGGGATGTATTCTGATATTCATCTTGTACCAACATCCTTGGTGACCTCGGCTATCCGGCGAGAGAAACGAGGTTACGATAAAGCCTTTCACGCAGCCTACGTTGCAACTGGTCTGGTTGCCTTTCATGCCAAAGCTGGTCTGTCCCATCGTGCTGATGAACTGACCGCGTACCTGAACGTGTCAGTAAACGATCTTGAAATAGTTACCATGGAAACTGGGGTTCTAGATGACACCGGTATGGCGATGTTGCTGCACTTGAAAAACTTTCTTCGTGTTATAAAAGTAATGTAAAGGTAGAGGGTACACAGAAGTAAAATTGATTCACCTATTGATACAAGCAACATATTGCATCGATTCACTATCTAAAACTGCATGGAGATTAAAATTGAAAGCAAGAGCTACTCCTTGTACAAATATTTTGCCTTAACTCATTGATACAATACAACACAATACAATCCTTATTTGACTCTCCCTAAAGAGGCTTTTCAGAGCCAATTGATCAGTTATTTAGCATGACTACATGTTTTACTGCGGCTAATCTAATTTGGGAAAACAACGAATCGCCAACAGTGTGTAGATCGCACTATTAAAGAGTCTGAATCCTGCGTTTCACAACTCTGTACATTTTGCAAGTATTCCTCAAAAATGAAAGTATTGTGTTAAATTCAATATGAAGATGAACTTTAAAGGCTACTTTTACATTTTGTCGTCCGTTCTGTGAGAGTTTTTTTACGGTAGATGAGAATATGGTGCATATATCACATGGTGTGCAATTTTTCGGCTGTGAAGACAACTCATGTAATTGACGCTCGAAGGATTATACGCACTGTTTATTGATTGCTTTGAAATTATGCTGCATCAATCTGAAATCTTAATTTGTAACGCATGCTTTAAACCTAGCTTATTTTGTGTAAAATTAGCTGACGATCGTCCATTTGGCAATAAATTCGAAATGTCTTAAATTAAGTTGTTTTTCGTTTTGTGTTTCAACTAATATCTAAGTGCAAAGTTTTTTTGTTCAGCATTGCTTAATTTCTCTTATGTCACAGAATCAATATCCGCTACAGAAGGGTCATTTACGTGGGAAGCTCTGAAGTTTCAGTCCTCGCGCACGTCGCATTCATGTTTGCTGCTATTAGTCTGGCCGTCGATGACATTTTGGGCAATGAACACGCTGCATTGGCTCAATACTCCGCTTTCTGACAAGCAAGCTCCATATATTTGCATAAAACAACGAGGACACGTTGCCACAGAATACAGATCAGTAACAGAAGGGCCACTCAGCGATGCAACGTGTGCACATTTTTATGCAAAAATATGCACTTTACTGGCCAGAAGACGGAGCAGTGAGCCAGTACAGCGTGTTTATTGGTCAGAAAAAGTCATTGACTGGCTAGGAAAATGGCGGACAACATGCGTAATGCGATATGCGCGAGCACAAAAACTTCAAAGGTTCCGACGCAAGTGACCCTTCTGTTTACTGGTCTTTATTCTGTGGCGTTGCACCGCTGAGTGGCCCTTCTGCTACTGATCTTTCCTTCTGTGCTTGTGTCCACCTAGTACGCATCTAAGTACTCTGGATCAAAACCGTCATCTTCCCCTAAATCATCTCTAGTCTCTTGTTTTCATACTTTTGCGATGCACAGGATCTCTGTTCGATTCTCTTGTTCAAAACGGGATTCCAAATGGACACTTTCGAGTTCTTGTGGTCAACGAAGTGAGTCGGCTTTATCCCGAGCTCTTTCATCAGCAAAACTACAGTTAACAAGGCCTTTTAAGCATTTTTTACAGAAGGGGGGGGGGGGGGTTGGTTGACGGAAGTAGAAGCAATTTATTTCAGATGTGTAAAGAAAGGTGGTAGTGGGGTCTTCCTTGTCACCGCTTGTGCTCTTTCAGTGAGGCTTTTATTCTGCATTAGTGCATTTGAACACACTCTTGGGCGAAGGATGCAGAAAATGTATTGAAGAAACACTTTAAGAACATTTAATATTAAAGTGAGAAAAAATGTTTTTTCTTTGGTCATTGGTGTATTCTGAGTGGTCCTAAGGTCCTTAAATCCTACATGGTCTAAAGGTTTGTAATTCATAAATTATACGAAAATACGAACATGAATCAATGAAGACGTAGTAATTTTAAATTTCAATGGCCTATATGCATGTCACAGCTGCAAATTTTGCCCGGCAGAAAATATATTCTCTGGGGGGGGGAATCTGTTCACTTGAGGGGGGGGCAATTGCTCCAGACGGATAGTTGAAAAGGTCCTGACAGTCAATGTAGATTTTGTTTTAGTTTCTCGTATTCTACGGAGTTTTTTTGATAGGTTTCTTCTATTGGTGGTATTCAAGTATGATCCACTCTTGCATATCCTGATCCGACTTTCAGTTACATCTGAAATTTTTGTGACCATTATCTGATACATGCTCCTGAGATATTTCATTCTCAGGCGAATTATCCTCCACGTCTAACTCTGTCCGGGTGATGTCAAAACGTTGATCATGCGACGTTGGAAAATATTCAGTTTAAACAAATAGCTATAAGATTCTGGTGGAAACACCACAATCATGCAAAGTTTTTGATCCGTAAGACGAGACCTACATCAGTGCAAATCAGAGCTGCCGCAGCCACACCACTATTTTTATATCAAAAGTGTCGTGATCAGTTGCTCGTTTTATTTGACCAGCAAAGACCCATTTACACGGGCGACATTTGCTGCGATTTTTCGCCTGGTGAACGATGTGATAGAGTAGATAGCTGGCGAATATACTTGGTCCAACAATTTTGCTAATACACTCGGCAGTCAACCCACTCGATCACATACTCTAAAAGGAGAAAAATCGAAGCAATATCGCCCGTGTAAACGGGCCTTAAGGTAATTAATAAATAGATAAATAACTTAAAGTCGCAGGCTTTATAGTAAACTTAGCTGATTAACGTCAACAACGGTAAAAAATAAAAAAAGAGGTTATGGAAAAGGAAATCCAAGATAGCAGCTGAAACTGTCTAGGACGATATGCCAAAAAGCCATACTGGATCTTGGATTTAACCGGTCGAAGCAAAAGCGCTAAACTGAACTTGTGCATATGCTCGTAAGACTTTCCGCACACGCACAAACAAAGAACACAATTGGTATGATTACGTTCGTTGCAGAGAGCACACCATATGCTGTCCAGATCACAGATTGGGAAGTTCACTAAATTGCCGAGTGGTCAGAACCTGTCACTGTTCTCTTGAAGCACTGCTAGCACTGAGTTTTGAGCTTGTACAGATAGTGTAAATGCGCGAATTCATAAAGCCTGGTTTTCACTATGAACCCCAGTATAAGCGAGAAAACAAAGGGAGAGTTTTTCTGTGAGGATTGCAAACACTACGCAGAAAGAATTCTCCTGTGAATTTCCTTTGTTCTGCTTAAGCTTATGCTTGGGTTCTTATGCTTATATTTGTGCTTGTGTCGATGCTTATATCGTACGCTTCATTGCATTTCTTTGTTTCGTCTTTTGTCTCAACTTATGCTTATACTTGCGTTGCAAATGAAACCAGATTTGGCGGATTAAAGGTAACAACGTATTTTTACAAAATGACGTCAAGGTGTGTTTTGTATTTAAAGACCATGATATCATCAACAAACATAATGAATAAAAGAAGCATAATAAATCATTTTTAAATGCCTCCTCGACGGGAAGCACTTATAAATGTCACGTTGTCACGTAGTGATTTGATTGGCCTCTTTAGAAAACGTCGCCTCAAAGGAAATCGAAAACTTCAAAAGAAACCACAATTTAAACCTGTTTCTTATCAACTTTAACGTTAGGAACAATGCACTGAGTATGTTTCAAAAAACTACGAAGTAGTTACTTAAAAACGGAAAACAGGTATGAAAAGGCAATTTCGTTTTGGCTTCTTAATTAACCTCAATACTTGTCCGATAATAGTTTCTCTGAAAATTGAAGACATTTTGAAATTATCAGAAGTTAATATTTTGTGTTCGCAATCGTACTCAGGCAAAGGCAGTGATGAAAATCCAGTGTTCCTTCATAATAGCGAACAGCAGTTAATCATTCTGTGGATTAGAATTCAGACAACAGGCAACAAATATTAGACGACATTATGTTTAACAGAGTTATTACAACTTTTGTTTTAAAATATCTGAGCACTTATTTACAGCACAAATTATGTAATATCTTCAATTTTCCAATGATTCATGACTACTAGACAAAGAGCGGCAAATCGCGACTTCATAACAACATTGTAAAAGGATGGGCCAGCCCACGCAAAAATAGTTTTGCCAGGAAAATGCTAATACATTGTGTTAAAAACAATAACATTAGGACAATCGCGCCTTTACATGTTTGCTAAAAAGTCCGCTTTTAAAACTCTACTAAAAATTCTGTGAGCTTTTCGTTCGAGTCTTGTGCGTTTAATTCGGCCATAAAAGTACAACAGGACCAGCCTGGAAACATTGGCAATTAAACTTGATTCTTTGTCCTTGAACGTCTATTAATCCTACGGAAATTGATTCCTAGACAGTTCTACGATTTTAGAACAGTTCTTTCTTATATACTGGCAACCACTGAAAAACATAGCTAATACGCAACAATGCGTCTGTACCAGAAATGTCCTAAAATCACAAGATTACATAATATTCCTACGTATCAAAGTTTCTGTAATACAGCATGCCGTTTGGTAAAAGGGCGAGCAGCCACAATTTACCAAGACAAAAAAATCTTTGATTCAAAGTATGAACACGCCAGCAGACAATTCCAGCTATCCACAAAATTTGACTGATTTAGACAAAACGAACGAAACTGTTATCACATCTTAAGAGCAGCCTAAAAGAACCTAAAAGAAGTGATATTGCTGAGTTTGGTTGCAAAATGTTGTACAATGCGGAAAATAGCTATAGTCATGCGAGGTTTGCAGATTTGGTATACGTTTGCATCACGCGCATAAAAAACCCAATTTCCGCACAAAAATGGTTGTTTTGTCCCGCACGCAATACAAAAATATTACATAATTTGAAAACTTCGCAGGGCTATATTCTCCGCATTTTACATCATTTCGCTACCAAACTTTGTAATTTTATTTATTTCAGGATGCTCTTATAAGCTGTGATGATTGATATTGTTCTTGGTGTAGTTTGATCAAGCACATAATATGATCACAGAAACTTCGGTACTATTCCACAGTTAGCTACAACTACTCGAAAACCATCTATGTTGAGCTTGTTTCTCGCGGCTTTCACCGCTAGAAGAATTCCACAAAAAAACTTCAGACATTACAAAACCAAATATCGACGAATACAGCAATTCCATTGCTATAATACAGGCGGATGACATCATTTCGGTAAAATCCATTATTCCAAACACTATCTCTCTAGTTTTCATGCGCGCGGTCCAAACCACTTGACCGACTATTATTCAAAGTGTCTCCAACAGCTCTCAATGCTGAACCAATTTCACTCAGGGTTCGTCGTTGCTCGTTTGAAACATTACCTCGCATATTAGCTGCATTCTGGCGAGCTTCGCGATTCCTGGCTTGTCGTTCTTTGCTCTCTGTTCGACGAAGGCTTCGTCTTCGACTGTTACTACGTTTCAGGGTAAACCCCATGTTTCGTTTCTTTAAATTAATTTACCTGCAACATATGAAATTGGTTCTCAGCAATGCAAGCGATAATATGTTATTGAGAGTACTGCATGATCGGCTTGCAACTAGGGTTGTAAAATGTAGAGAAATAATGGTAAGCAGACAGCTTCAACGGCGTTTTTATACACTCGAAAGCCAAATAGTCTTATTTTAGTGATCAGTTTTGTTCACTGCTAGAGCTGTTGCTCACTATTAAGGAAAACAAATCTACGAAATTAAGATTTACATGGCGTGATTTTGAATAACTGTACTAAAATAAAACTACAAAAAGTTGTAAAGTTTCTCGGCCATGAGGTGGGAATCAATACACATTCGAAAAAGATCATACAATACTTTGTTGTCCAAACTATACTGCTTTGAAAAAACGATAGAAGATCTTGCTTGTGTAAAAGTTGACCAAAAAGTCGCTCACATTTAGTTCTAAAACAATTTTTATCCAATTCAATATCACTGCATGATGCAAATGTATGACTGATGGAGATACGACTGTTTCGTGTTTAAATTCCAGCTCTGTAGACCTTTCGCGAAGCTAAATGAGTTATCAATATATTGCAGCTCACAATGTTATCTTGTAACAGAATATAAACTAGTATTCATATATTGTAGTCTATAACAGACTATATAAAACTACATTCTGAGTTGCAAAATATTTTGACTTCGCGAAGTCTTTTGTTTCGCTTTCTTCAGCAAGATCTAGACACTCAGCCCACCATGCATATAGATTCAATATTTCAGTTACATATATTTAGTGAAATTTCTACTTTTTGCTCAGCACACATTCAATCAGCGATCAGATTAAAATAGTCGAATATAAAAGCTGTGTCTAAGATTTCATTATGGGGGTCACATGCTGCTCGACCTCAAGCAAAAATTTTCAATAACAATGACACGGTGAAACAAATCTATAACGAAATTAAACTATTGCTTGTACGTTAACAACCTCTTTCTATCAAAATAGTAGTAGCCACATAAAAAGTATATAGACCTGTCTTGATTCCAATTTCATCCAACAAAATTCCCCGGTATTATTGTTGTGTCGAGTAGGATCAATATTAATACATAATGGAAGCGATTTTAAAAACAAACTACAGTACACTACGATAATACTAGCTATAGCCTTTTAAAATACTAACCAAGATTGCTTTTACAATTCCTGCAGTATATGATAAAAACTAGTCGAAGTAAACTGCAAATTTCTGCCCGCTTCTCCCTCCGATAATTGATGTGCTTGTATCATCGACTGTGTCGATGTTTACGGGTTGCAAGCGGCTTTTAAATGCACTCGGCGGGCCAAAAATAACTTAAACCCAACTACGCATGCGCATTTTCAAACGGAAGTGCGCTGAAATTAAAGTTGTAAGAGGTACTTTTTGTACGCAAATAGCTCGCGTCATCTCTGGGATTTCTTAAACGTAATCCTCACTTAATAAAGAGTTGAAGAATTAAGAATCGCGAAGCTGTAAAGTAAAGTCTATAAATTAGTAGCAACCAAGCAGTCATATGGCATATATTTTTCAAGTTGAGTGACTTGAATCTGCACGCAGGTTTGGTTTGCATTCATTTTGTCAACTCTGACTGTCACAAAAATGTATGTCAGACAGCGGACTGTCAGTTTGGTTTTCTGCTAGCTTGAATTTCAGACTCTGCATGGTAGTTAATAAATCGTCTATATTTAAAAATATACCATCGTGTATTAATCATACAATAGTTCAGTCTACTGATATTACAATAACGTAATTCACGCATGGCTAAGCCTGCCTGGCCATATGGATTATGTGTTAAAAACGATTTCGTTTGAAAACAGAAAGGCGCCAGTGTTTAGATTCTATAAGCTATGGTTATCATCGTGCATATTTTAAAGCTTTCTAACTGCCATGTCACGGTTTGTCTTCACCGGCTCGTTTGCAAAAAGCAGTCAGGAGAACAAGCCCAAACATGAAACAAACACTTGAAAGAGGGGTTTTTCAAATTGTCAAATATATCTTAAATTTGCAAATCAAACTTTTATAGAATAACTATGTCTAGATAACAAATTCGAAAGATGGAAAACAACACTATATATGGTTGGCTATCCTGGGGCGAATTCGCCGGACGGCAGCAGCTGGTGATCAACTACCAGTTGTGAGAAAACGAGAGAAAATGATGCGCATGTTTCTGTTCATGGTACGTGCAACGATGTCGTGTATGTCATGTGGTGAAAAACAAAAAAAAGGAGAAAAAAATTGACTTATTTGCTCTCATTAGGGTATTTTAACCTATTCACAATACTCTATAGCAAGCAAATATAGCGATAGGACCTAATTATCTCTTAATTCTATATGCACAATATCAATGTATTTATAATTTATGGCCGGAAAATGATGTGTTATGTAGATACTTTTAAACGTTTATTACGTCATGCTACAGCACAGAGGTGACTTTCGTTTACGGATAATTTTGATCGAAAAGTTGCCATACGTGGGTTTTCCTTCATGTACTACGGTTTCCTACACCCACGAGAAAGTAACCAACAGGAGGGGTTAGGACTGCTTTGGTATAGCAATCTTTGAACATCACGAAATCTAGAACATATGTATAATATTGGTAGTTCTTTTGCTCATGAACTTCCCCGTTACCTTAAGAGGCATTAAGAGCAAAACTTTGCTACGATGAAATTTTCGATTGCTCAAAATTTAGATTTAGTTTTATCATGTAATATTGTAAAGCAACTTATTTTCAAGCTTTTCTGATGGTTTTGCATTTCGTTTTGACGATGTGTTTTCAAGATATGCAACGTTTATTCCGTTCCAGCTGAATCGGATGACGTCACAAGCGGAATGTATAATTTCCCAGTGTTTCACCGTGTGCAGGGCTTTTCAGTGGGTCCTGAACGACAGTCGCAGATCTGTAGAATTATCAGTGCATTCAGATTTGAAAGTTCTTACGGATTTAGAACATGTAGCTAACTGGCCAGGACAGCCAAATCCCGTCTTTGAAAATATATTTTCCCCCTGATGATGTCATGTCATAAATTTGTTCAATTATCAATTGAAATATCTTAGAAAGTGCTTGAAAACGAAGCCGAAGGCACGAAAAGGTTGTGTAATTAGCTTGCTTGCACTTTGGAAATACCTAGAACTAAACGAAAAATTCAAGAGATAGCTAATCTATTTAGCGTGCACACATCACATCCGTTCAACCTTGAAAATCGTTCCAGTAAGTTAGTTTCATGTTGTCAATGACCGCGGTACCTCATGTTGTAAAGATCTTAGGCAATGCATACTGAGAAGAATAATATTGCGCATAAATGAATACTCTTTCTATACGATTATACAAAAAGCTCTTTTACGGAATCCCACACTCAATTACAGTGCATTTCAATCGCGGTTTTGTTCATGGTGTAATACAAAACAAATAAAATGTGGTCATTAAAAAATGTTTATTGTGCGATGACTTCAGCTTTATTTTAGTAACATTGCCGGCAAATTCCAATGAAATGAGTCATTCGTAAGCTTCATGCAGCTGTGTTTATAGAAAGTTGAAAATTATATGAAAAATGCATAAAGTCATGCATATTATACTAGTTAACATTGAAGAATAGAATTTTAAACAAAAAAACTAAAATATGTCTATAAATGGTTTTCTGGTTAACTTTATAAGCCCACTAAGACAACCAACTTTTTCCCGTTGACAAATTTCATTTGCCCGTGTGCATTTATAACGAAAATTGTCCAGTTTTTCCCAAACAAAGAGCCTTTTTTGCTAATCTTGCCAGCTTTTCAGCAAGGTATGTGTATACGACCCGTTAAAAACAACTTGTTTACGTATAGGCACCACGGGCAAGTGAGCTCGTCAAAGAAAACGTGCATCCAGAAACATTGTTTACGTTGCTTCATAAAATGAAGACTGAAAGCTACAGTATTAGACATTAAACTGGAGAAAACAGAAAATTGTTCGAACTGATGAAACCTGTGAGGCATCAACCTCAATGAAAGCCGCGTTGAATGCTGAAAAAAGTGAACAGTCTTCAAAAGATCGTGTTTTTCGTCTTTTAGCATGCTTGCATGAATTTTAACGATATCCTGAAAATCTCAACGAGGTTTCCGAGAGATATTGCAATGTAGCGGTACCGGTAATTCTTTAAAATTGTATATATATATTGCATAATTTGCATTATTTGAAAGTTGGAAAGTCAAGTGATCTCAAACTGATCTCATTGAACACTTTCGAAAAACGATTTTCTCTGAGGCCCGTTTCAAACGTTGCTTTACTACCGTGTCGAATGCATTAAAAACAGTCGATAATGAGGAGTTTCAGATGATTATTTCTATTGTTTTTTATGCATTCGGCACGGTACTAGTGCGACGTTTGAAACGGGCCTGAACTTATCGTATATTGACTGCGTACACAATGAACCTTTACCAACATCGAAGCGACAAATTAGGAAAGCGGTACTTCAATAGACGTTTGCGGCTTTTTATTTAATTTATTTTTGAAGGACCATTTTGCAATAGTGCAATGAAAAACAAACAATTTTCTACAACGTTTTCACAACTTTTCAGCGATTCCATTATAGTGAAGTGGGTTTAATCAATTCTTAATACTTATTATTGTAAGCATTGCAGATATAATGTACACATTAATGAAAGAGTCTGAACAGCTTTGGTCCACATTGCAGAAGGCGTTATGTACCGCCTTACTTACTTTATATAATGCGCCTACAGCGATATAATTATTCTCTTTTGTAGACATACCACTTTGTATGCGAGGGAAAAACTTTGTATATTTCCAGTGGTTTCTTATGCACATATATCTCATAACTGACAAAATATACTTGTGCAATACTAATCTTGTATAATAACAATCATGACGTACCTTTAATTTACACAAACTGTAAAAAAAATTGTACATGTCGATCAACTTGCGGTTTAGAGCATGACCGCAACGCATTTAGCATATTGTTTCAAAATGAAAGATGACGACAGCTTAAAAGAGCACTCTAAAATAACTAAAACAGCTAAGTTTCATTGCAAAATGTTGTAAAATACGGAAAATATAGCCATGCAAAGTTCTCAAATTTTTTATTTGAATTACGCGGCCGAAACTGTGACCTTTCAGTTTTGGCTTATTGTGCCATGGTCTATCCATATTAGTACAGGCCCGTTTTACTTGTTCCAGGCCGCAAAGAATACAGCTATCACTTTCCAAGTCAAAAATAAAGTAAATCACAAAATGAACAAAAATACAGGAAAGAACTGATACACGTCAGATGAACTGAGTATGCGTCAAATCAAAGTTTGGTCCAGAAAATGTTTGACGTAGAACCTTATAGCATATGCGTCAAATCCTAGTATAACATGCGTCAAACCTAAAGTTCGCCGCAGGCTCACAACTGCATGACTAGTAACTGATACAATGCCGGACGATATATCATGCATATGTTTGAACTGTGAGATTTAATAGCACTTAGGTAACACAGAAGGGACTTTTTTGTCACAGCAGGTGGCGCTAGAACTACCTGAAAACGATTAAAAATACTTCAAGATTAATTTCGAATGAAAATATTTTGTGGAGAGGATTAACCACAATTCACAGAATCAGCCCTCCAATCGTTGCTAAACTCATGATTGGAAGGTGCGGTTTTAAAGCATATAGTATGGTTGCAATATAGCCAGAAACGCATTTACCTCGATCGAACTGTTCGTTTTCGAAAGCAGTTTAATTAGTACTACCTAATTATAAGAGCTGCGGATTTGAAATGGAGTTTTCCATGTCAAAGGCGATCAGATTGAGAAATTAGCTCAACCTCGAAAAATTCAAACGTGCAGTTTGTTGAGTACATTGTCACATGTATTTCAAACGGTGAGACTCACTATGCTGAAAAACAGACTTGAAAGCTTTTTTGGACTCTCAAACTCGACTTGTGAGTGATTGAAAGCCCTAGTTACGGCCGTGATACGTTCATGATTTCTTAAATAAACTTATTACCAAACAACTACATCTGTTAAAAGTATGGTAACGATAGTTCGTACAAAACAACTAAGTTTGTGAATGAGCATAACTTACCAAAAAAGAAAATGCTTGCCACTGCTGTCACTGTCGACTTTGGAAGTTGATTTCAGACCAAAATGTTTTTGATGTAATATCTTCTTGGCGTGATCACAAAAATTTCCGTTGATTTCAAAACAAGCTTCCTTCCCGGACAGTGGAACCGTACTGAAGCTATATCTTGACAAAGTCTGTTAAATATTTTGCTTCTGAGTCATTTGATACTTCAGCAAACATTCCCTCCCTAATCGTTCTCGATTATCATTCGGGCGTTCTGATTGGTCGAGAAGACAATTGGCTGAACCCAGATTTGCGTGGGATAATCGATAGGGCAAACTCCGCTTGGGAGTGCTGGATTTTGAATGTTTGACCATATCAACCGCAGTTTATTTTTAAACATCGATTGTGCAAGATTCAAAAATGTGATGTGCACTTTCCGGGCTGTCGTCCAAAATCTTATCAAATCACAACGGTGCAGGACGAATATGAACTACGTCATATTTTCAACAGTCTTAAAAACCTGCTCCATACATATAAAATATAATTTTTTTCTGAATAAGTTGTTCTCGGATCCAATATTTCACATGAGTCTTGGCAGCAACCCAAAAGTTATCAAATCAAAACATGGGAAGAACTGTAGGAAGCTCAACGGAATGCATTCGATGCAACAATCAAAAGCAAAGCCACATTAGCACATATTACCACGTTCACTAAAATATTATGTCACAATTCAGCAGTTGTTCTCAATACTTTCTGTAAACTTTGTTCTTTATTTCCTTAGCAATTCGCCGCGAATATCGAACAGCAAACGCAGATTTCAACAAACGAAAACGTTGCAGGACAAAATGTGCATATACATAATCTTCTACACAAACATCATCACGCATTGAAAGCTTAGTATTATAGCGTACTAAAGTGTCCAGTGTTCAGTGACAAACAAACTTTAGTATTTTTATACTCTTAGATTGATCGACTGCATTTAGGACAGAGTGTACAGCTATGTTAACTTTAAATTTGTAACTATTACACAATTCAGCCGTAGGGATGCAATGTAATTTTTAATAAACCCATCTACCTACCTATATATGATAGATATTTTAATAAAATTTGATTGGCAATTTACAAAGATTACAGCTTGAAAAAGTCAAGTTTAGAAAACTAAGAGTGAAACAACCATTCTACAGATGCACAGTCAGTGGCTCAAAAAGTCACATTACAAAAGTGTGTTTCACTTATAACGTCCATCAGGGAATGCAAAAAAACCAGTTTGGAAGAGAAGCAGAAACTACAGAATCAGTATTCCATCTATTGTTTTGCGGCTTCATACATGTTACTGGGGAAGGGTGATTTACGGGATGTCGAATTCCTTTGCTTTCATCATTTGTAAAAAACTTTCTTTGTAGCTACTTGTTAATTAAAGAGAGGCCACATGTGATTAGCACACTGTAAGGGGTTGAAATGTAGAGACTATCAACCTAAAGTCTGTCGCGTGACGGTAAACTTCGCGCACGCATTGAGGCTCTCTATATGCACGATTAGCTTTTGAGACTGAGTGGCTGATTTGCTAACTTAAACGAGTAAACACATTTATGACGTTAAGAGTTGAACTTGCAATCAGTTTCATGAAGTTTCTACAAATATGGGTTTTAATTACCGCCATTAGTTGCTGCAATACTTTGACTGTTCTGAAAGTTGGAGTAACTAATAGAGAACCAATACTCTACAAACTTAGAGTATTTTGAAATACTGCCACTTTAGAGCAGTAGCTAACATTATGAAACAATTTTCACAACGACATTAAGGACACTGATACCCTAAGTAGTGTTAAATTAGAATATAGGCGCATTTTATGAGATGGATGGATAGACTAGAGTGAATAGTACTTTTCGCTGTTTCAAAGTAGAGATGTAAATAATGTAAATTTAGTTTATATTCCTAAAACCTTCATGATTTTGTAAACAGACACTGAAAAGCCTTTTTGGGAGCATTTATCAATGTAAAACAACAATGATAATAAAAATAAATAGTGAACAAGTGGGCATGAATGGCACAATCATATTATTATCGCAGCCCTGCATTTCATGCAGTTACGAGTTTTTGACACGTGTACATGCGCGTAAGTACTTCAAATTATAATAAAACATATCTTAAGAATTTTTCACTAGCTAACTTCTTCTCTAGTTGTTGGTGTATTTTTAAAACCTATAAAACTTTGAAAGATTTAAAGTTTTACGCGCGTATATGCTAAAAACGCGTAACCGGCTGAGACTCAGCCTTAAGGCTGCCTTCCAGATACGCGTTTTTGACACGTACGCACGTAAACGCACGTAAAAGTTAAGATTGTAATAAAACCTAACAAAAACAATCGCAAGAAGAAACGTCTAGAATTTTGAATTCTAAAGAACCATGGGTTTACTTGTTCTTGTATTTTTAAAAACTATAAGACTTTGAAAGATTTGAACTTTTACGTGCGTCTACGTGCGTGTCAAAAACGCGTAGCTGGAAAGCAGCCTTAATGTTACTTTTTTGGAACAGTTTTTGTAGTAAAACTATCCTTTTCATCGGAAGCTTGGATTGGAGCAAATATACATAGCTATGACCAATTATTATTCATGATCATGGCTAGTTAGATTTTTCAACTGGAACTCAGTACAAGCTACACTTTTGCGAAGTTTATTCACTGGCGTACATGCGCGAACGGCAAACCGCGGCGATGCATGCTATGCAAAACAAAAGAAAAGAATGGCCATGTTCGACTAAATAAACTTTACCCAAGTCTGAGAATGATAATTCCAATGTTGATATGTATAAGTGAACCCGCCTTCTTGTTGTGGGTGAAATGTAAAAATAATTGTTGCGTTACTGTGTATCAGAGTAGAATCTACGACAGGGCAAGGCAATGCTGCAGGCATTATATTCAGCAGAGTGGATAACTAATCAATTTGTCTACTCTTCGCCATTATTACCGAAGTCTAATTAGATTTGAAGATGTTTATCAACTGTGCATGCGCGCGCAAATCGAATTTTATCTTTGTAGTAAAAACTATATGTTTTAAGTGTCGTATAGCCAGTGCGGAGTGAAAATGTTTGGATTTTTCACATCAAGACATATTTGCAGGGAAGTTTCATTTACAATGTCCGTTAAGTTATTTGTTGTTGTTACTGTAAACATATATATGGTAATTAAGAAAACCCCCACACTATGATTCAATTCCAAAAAAGTAATCCAAAACGTTTTGATACTTCGCACTCGTAGTTATTGTCAATTGGCCAAGTTTCATTTGAAATGACCTTTTCCTTCGACCCCTTCCTTTGAGGTCCACCTACGCAAATGCACATTCCACAACGCCGCCCAAACACAGTTTGACTTCAATCAAGCTATAGCAGGAACTCGATAGGAACTGTCAACAGCATTTCAAGTGAGCGGAAATATCAACGCTTTCTTACTAGGAAAAATAATTTCTAAAGTTCGGTTGCCCATGTTCGTAGTCAGCAAGTCCAGACTATAGGTCTCCTAATTTTGTGTTGTTGTTGTTTTAAATTCTTATCTTAAAAATTGTAGTATACGTCATGCAAAGTTTTACATGGTAGTTTTATTCCCTTTGCAATTACGGCAAATTTTGGCAAATAATTTTGGAAAAAACATGATTGCGCAAATTCCGCTCAGTTTAAAATTAGATATTTTAAAAGATGTTTAAAGATACTAGACAATACAGAAAATTGTTACAAATTTCCAGTGTTAACAAACTTTGGGCTCGGAATTTTATGGCAATGATACAAAATGTGCTGACATGTATCTACAAAACTTTGATCTACTTTGAAATTAGAAGATCACTAATCCAAAAATCCATAAGAACTTAGAGTTTCTAGAAAAAATGTGAGAAAATCTTCTTGCGGTTTAGTAATATAAAACTTCCGAAAACTAGACGTAGTTTTTGCCGTTCGGTTGACTTGGGTTGACTTTTTTGAAAAACTCTACTGAATATTCTTGCTGGCTTTAGTTATTTGTATCAAATTTATACAATCACTACCAGACAATAACAGAAAATGATCAAAAAATGTTTTAAAACAAAAAGGGTGACTGCGAGTTATTGCAATTTGTGCACAAAGCAGGAAATCGAGTGTCAAGTCCAGTTAATGAAATCAAATATTTCAGGAAGTCCTGAGGAGGCTTTATATACAAATTTTCTGTATTCATTGTACTTTTTACCACAGGAATTTTTAACAAATCATTGTGCTTCAATTGTAGTAGCCTGTCATTTGGATTCATACGGATTTCATTTTAAGCTTGTTACCTTTAGCATATCATAGCCACTCTCCGATAATGCCCATGAGTTTCGTAGAGCCACATAGGGTTGCACCGGAGTTTGCAATTACATATGACGAGCAGCTATACGTATATTTGACACAAAACGTTGGTATGCTGGAAAAATATTCTGATTGAAAAAATCTTCTGTGTTATGCTATAATTTTGACAAAATCGGGATAGAATGGTATTGAAGTAGGATTTAATGCTCGTTTTCCAATCTAGCACAGTGCTGAGAGTGCTGTGCCATTTCCCTCGCCGCTGGCGAAAAATTTCGCCAATGACGTCCATTTCTTTGCAGTTCTTTTAAATACAGATGCATGATGTCAAGAACAGCCTTTTCCCCGGCAAATATTTCGACATTTCGGCAAAATTCAGAAGTGGAAAACGAGCTTAAATCATCAACAAACACGGAGCAGTAATTATCATAATCCGATTATAGTATTCAATAACAACTTGTGTTGTCCTTCGTTTGTGCAATGTGCATCTTCTCATCAACCTAGCAACGTGACCACAATATAGCCACACAAGTTGGCACAAACGGATCGATGCAACTTATATGCAACATTGCAGATTCAACAGTGAAGGTAGACATTCAAGTCTCTGAATCCTCAAAACCATGACACTTTCCAATTTTGTTCCGGCGAAGTGTGGACTGTACAGGCGGAACAGCCCTGTGCATGATGCCACATTTCTATCTAAGACCATGCTTCTATTCAAAATTAAAAGAAACTACCTACATTGTTACATGATGGGTATTTTATATACTATAGTTTCTCTTGGGGGAAAACCCTGCGTTTT
Organism: Phenganax marumi; assembly: GCA_025400095.1. Lineage (NCBI taxonomy): Eukaryota > Metazoa > Cnidaria > Anthozoa > Malacalcyonacea > Clavulariidae > Phenganax > Phenganax marumi. Next base: position 17,750 of record JAODVM010014010.1, read on the forward strand.
GAAACTATACTTAATACTGAAGAATGTCACTTTACTATTTGTGCAATTAGCAAGTCCAACTTGCGCAATACCCCGTTACAAAAGTTCGATAAAAATACAGGGACAGCAGAAGCGAGAGGACTACGGGACTGAAGCCCCCCTTCCAATAAACTAGTTATTTTCGCGGTTCTGAGAGATCTCAGATATGAAACTCTGAAAAGCATCTCCCTCAGGATCCCCCTAGGAATCTCACGTCTTCGGTGTGTGTTGGCCCATTTCATTCCATAACATGCACCACTGTCCCTGAAATACTCAGTTCGCAGTTGCTAATAAATTTACTGTATATTTTATGTCATTCAACAATAAAGGTCATAATCATCATAAATAAAAATTCAAACTCAATAGCTCATAACCACAGTATCATAACGAGTCAGAGGAATTAGCAAGTAAAAAGCCCTTATTTCCTATCCAAGAACACACGATCATTATGTCCGTTGTTGTTATACGAAACTACTTCATGCACCCCTTGAAAAATGTCCAGAAATGAGACAAGATGCATATTTGCTTGAGAACGTATGCATGCAAGTAAAGCAACGATAGTTACGAAATGCTAGTGGTGCCGCTCCCCTCCCCCTAATGATTTCCACAATCGGTTTTCTCATTTGTCCAAATTCGATAAGAAAAGAGGGAAAAAGAAAACAAAGATTCATTTTTTCCCAGACCTTCCTAGAATTTGCTCTCTCAAAAAAAACCCTGGCGCCACCACTGTAACGCCCAACGATCAGCGACGAAATGGGGAATAATAACTCCAACTGCATTAATATCGATTGAACCAAACAAATTTCATTAATGCAAACAAATTGTTACATTTGGCAGTTGTGGTTATTTAATAGCTTCTAAGAGTTAATTACTTGCGAAAAGTTCAATCTTGCTCGCACTATGGAAAAAAATTTCCACCCACGAAAAAGGTTTTTATACCACCCTTACATACTGGCGTCGTACAATTACCACTATTTGTCTGGTCCTTCAAGCTGCGTTACAAAGTTATGTTGAAAGAATATGAAAACCACAAGTTAATTGAAATCGACAAGATAGATGAACAATAGTTTAACTTGAGACTGTGCGGTGTGGTCTGTTTCATAATCTACATGAACTTAAAAAAACAAGGAGATAATTTTACTGGCTCCGATGAAGATGTAAAAATACCTACCGCACACACTTACATGCGATACGGCCACAGCAATCCGAATTTCCAAATCTATTGAAATCTACCACGAAAAAGTTTTTGTTTGAGTGAAAACACAAAATATTCCGCTAAGCATTGTTTTCAAAAACAACTTATTCATGGGTTTAACAAAAATGTAGTCTTCTGTTTTCGGGAAGTGTTGCAACTTCTAATTATTCACTATCTGGCGCAAAATTATTTTAGTTGTTGTTGCGAGAACAACTGCATTAAAACGTATGTAAGGAAAGGGAAAATTGTAAACGTATGACCGAATTTTCGTTGTAGTAACTAAACTTGAGGCCCAAATCGACTATAATCCACGTAACAATTAATTTGTAGTAAGAACGTATATTAGTGGGCTTACGATCTGCGACGCGATCTCAGTTTCAAAAAGAGATGGACACTAAGGAATATGATTGCTCAAATTAGTTCTTTGCATGGGTACATGGTTTTGCTGTAAGACTGAATTTATCTGACGCATGAAACGTTGTAACAAGGTTTCACATTGCTCTGAAACCGTGGAATGACTTTGCTTGGCGTCATGTTGGCGCTGTGGGATGCTGCCGAGAAAAGACACTTTCTTTGTCTACAGAACGCGTCGTCGCGTCGCCAGCTGATCCAGCATTGCTGTGAGATAGCTCTGCATTAAGCCTACTTTCCATATAGTCCTGAACGTCGTAAAGATAAAGTCACGATATCTCTCAACGGCCAAAACATTCCATCTTCTTAGCAGTATATCTCCTAGAATACATGCATGTTGTTCACTAATAATAGCTTTGCTAATAATTTGTTTCAAACTGCTTTATGTCGGATGTTTAGAATGTTCGTGACTCTATCTTTACGACGGTTACGTCTATATGGAAACCAGGCTTTACTGTAACTGATTCTCACTATGCGTCACGTCACGTGGCAGAGAATAACGCTCAAATTCAGAAGTTTGTATGCTCATTAAGCCTAGTTCTCATACGTCGCTATAATCATGGCCTTTTTTAAGGATTTGTCAGGGGAGGGGCCGACTACGAAAAGGGGGTTAATTGAGATACGAGCGGGGAGAAAAGTAGGCAAGAAAAGGCTTGTGGGGAGTCTGGGAGTCCTTCTCCAGAAAATGTTTTGACTTTGTGAGCTTCTCAGAAATGATTCGAGCTAGTTCAGTATGATTTTTGCTCATTTTTTTACTAAATGGAATTTTACTGGGGTGGGGGGAAAAAATCTTTACTGGGGGGCAACAAAAAGGTTAGGTGGGTTTGGCCCAACCAG
>JAODVM010014121.1:0-20206 GCA_025400095.1 Phenganax marumi
CACACACACACACACACTAATGTATCAACACATACGCTGCACGAAAACAATGTACTTCACAACAGAACAAGACCTCATCGATTGGTGTAAACATGCAAGACACAGGAACAAATTGAGAAAAATTCTAGGCAAAGAGATCATGAACGGGTGTATTACTAATGCTAAAATCAAAGGAAATCTATATTGGTCCGAAACTCAAAAAACGTACGAGGTGGAAACTCAGTGCAGGAACTTTACAATCGATGAAACGAAATTAGTATTGGCAATGATGAACAAAAGAGTAGCTCTTCGTAGTTACCTCAACGCCATTCAAGACATTTTCAAGACATTCGTGTACGTGTGTATGGATAAAGGCTTCAGAGTTTTACAACAATGTATGGACAATAGACAAAATCAAGTGTGTGAACCTTTACTTATGTATGTAATCAAATATGAACAAAACAATCCACAACCATAAAACCTCTATAGAATATTATTGTACTAACATCAAAAATTTAACAATAAAACGATTTTTTCCGCGCCGACTCGCGTCTCGATCGACAGCAGCGGCACTCGCGGCGGCAGCCCCCACTCGCGCAAAAAAAACACATCGCTCAGTTCAACACACTTTTGCACTTTGGGTGTTTTTAACGCCTTCTGACGAATGCATGAAAAAACCTTCGCTCAGTTAAACACGATTTTTCACCCCAAGCATTTTTAACGACTTCAAGGATCCGTTCCAGTTCATCACACACAACATGAAGTTCAACACATGCTTGTCCAATCAGAACGCGATGACGTCAATGGATTGATTGACAGTGCCACTTGTTATGGTAATTTAATGCTATATAAAACCACGCGGAGGCCAGTAGCCTTCAGTCTGCTTGAGCAAGGCTGTGGGTTCACATCTATTTCTAAGGGTGTGAGGCTTAGATCTTCGCCCCAAAAATACCATCACTCAGTCAGACAAAATTTTTGACCCTAACCATTTCTGTCGCCTACTCGACGATGGCACAAACAACACACATCGCTCAGTTAGACAAAATTCTCAACCCTAACTATTTCTATTGACTTTCGAAGGATCCACTAACAACTAAGAGTTCATCCTGCTCTCTGATTGACTCCCGTCCAACACGCATCTCATTAACTCTTACACCCCACCGATCTTACACGAACCCTAAGCGTTAGACAACATCGCTTGATTTGGCAAAATTCACAACCCTAAACCATTCCAACGAATTTTGAACGATGCACCCTAGCTTAGGGTTCATTCTCGCATCTGATTGGTTCATCTAATCCAATTTACATGTTACCTCATTACGCAAAACTCACCTCCCGTCCAAAACACCCGATTTAGGGCGTTTCTTGGGCGTTGCGAACCCTAACCCATAATTGTAATCTCTACTAATTTCAGAGCTTAGCAACCGCGCCTTCAAAAAAACCCTAACCTACAAACATATACTACTACATTTGCTTGGATAAGTATGTGAAAAACTCCATAACAGATTGCAGAGAAAGCTGCGTGGTGCAGTTGACACACCATACACAATAACGGCACCAGACCAGAAGATCAAACAAAGTCGAAAAAAGCTTCCCACAGTTGGCACAATCAAGAATGAACTAGTTAAATTCCTTTTGAAAGAATGGAGGAAAGCAAACTACTGCCAGTTATTCAGACGAAAGACGTTATTCGCGTCATATGGGGGCAAATGTTTCTAGTATGTTCCACGCGAGGATAATATTGCTGTATGTAGTCAATCATATCTCCAAGGTAATCATGAAGAAGCAGATACGCTGATTGCATTCCACGTGGCAAATGTGTCTGAGGAGGATGTCGTTGTGAGGGCATCAGATACTCATGTCCTAGCGACTCTCAATGGAGCAATTGGTTGGCAAAATTCAAGGAGACTCTTATTTACCTGACATCATCATGGATTGTGGCATTGGGAACAGCCGGAAATTCATCAACGTGACAAGTATAGCTGCCATTCTGGAAGAACATAAACCTGGTCTAGCAATCGCGCTGCCTGGATACCATACTTTCACATGATGTGACTTTACATCCGCCTTTTATAGGTAAGTGCCAAAACAGGTTTTTTTCTCTAAAAAAAATACACTTAAATTTGCGTGTTTGAAGTTATGCGTAATTTTGCAGGAAAGGGTAAAATAAACCAATGTCAATACTTGAAATAGAACAGTCCGACAAATACGTCAACTTCTTCATTGATATTGGCAAACTGAACAGTAGCGTTGATCTGGACATTGCATCAGAATTCGTATGTCGCACCTACGCTGAAACTAAAACAAAATGTGTCAATGAGGCCAGATACCAGAAACTCATTCAAATGACCGGGAAAGTAGACCAGGTAATCGTATAATTTACAATAAGTTTATCATAAAGATCCTGATGATGCACTACGAAAGTATGCATTTTACGATGTGTGCAATGAAACTGAACACTATTCACTACCGTGTCCCTTTTTTTACTTTTAGGACAATCCATTGGCAAATATCAAACGGATAGACTGTTCCTTTCTCCCACCATCTTTATCACCTCGTACGATGAAAGTTCTGCGAGCGCAGTAAATCACGACTATTTGGACAAGGGCGATGAGCGATGCTCCGGCGAAGGGTTTGTCACAGACAGACTACGGATGGTATGCAGATAATACTCCGCTGAAGCAAACCTGGTTTGAAAGGCGTATCATACCAGATAGTTTGTTCGCAGAAGACAGCACCAATTAACAAGCAACAGAAGGTGATGAAGATGATAGCGATGCTGAGATGGAACCTGAAGATGAACTTGTCAACCTGTCGGAGTAAGACATATGGAGCAAAGAATCCGACTATGAAGATGATGATTAATTTATCCCCCAGGAAATGTGTTTGGCTTAGCATTCATATTAATTTGTACTTAACCAGTTAACTTTTTTCTCACAATTTGGTGCTTTGGCTCGGTGGTTCTTGACAGAATCTTATTTTGTAGTCGAACCGATTTCTTCTGAGTTCAGTGGTTTAAATACTCTTTTCTTGATAATTCCACTGTTGATCCCGAAGGCCTAGTTTCGACATAAACAGAACAATGAAGATCAAAAGAACCAGTCTCAATTGTAAGCTTTAAGTGATTCTTGTTCTTTAGTTTTTAAACCACCGCTTCTTTAATGTGGGGTTTTATTGTATGCATATCCACCGCTATTTTGCTTTGAATGTTTTTTTTTTCTAGTGACAATAAATGTTGCAAGAAACTGCAAACCTGATCATACATTGTCTTCTTATGCTTAGAGAGGCTGTAGTACAGATGTTTTTCAAAATGTAATCACCTCTTTAATGAATTGTCTAGAACAAAAGTATGAATTAGGTGATCTATATATTAAAACGAATATGTTAAAACCTACCTCTATTTATCTAAAAGTTCTAATCCAACGAGATTACAAGTGTGAGTTGTCTTTCAAATAATTATTCATACAAGTTTAACAATCCGTCAGTGCACGATCTCATGATCAATTTTATTCACTTTTACTTTACGCTAATTATCATCCAGTGTCTTACCAACTGATCTACAGCATAGAATTGCTCATTGTGGAGCTCACCATTGAAGGGTGTCTGGCTGAAATTGTCTGTCATTGGCCATTCATTACTCTTGTTACTGTGCTGAACAATTTAAACCAAGTTTCAGCCTGTTTCATCTCCAGCTGATGCAGCTCATTTTGAGGCTCACCGTTCAAGGGAGTCTGGCAGACCCACCCCTCTGCTCAAATTGTCTGTCATTGGTCATTTATTACTCCTGGTACTGTGCTGAACATTTTGCACCAAGTTCCAGCCGGTTTCAGCACCAGTTAATCTCGCTCATTTTGTGGCATTCTTTCTCACTCCCCCATGACAACACCCATCATCATGCGTCCGGCAGACACATGTTTTCGTACACCACAGGGTATTCAGGTCACTGCTATACGTATAAGAATTGGTTACCTCTTCAGCTAGGCTAGTTGTCCCGGGCTCCCGGTCTTTACATTTATTAGACGATCTGGTAAATAATTATAACCGCAAAAACACAGTGTTGTCTTGATGAAACCTGCCGATGTTAATAAATCTAATGAGGGACAGGTGTGGAATACATTATACGGTTCCTGGACTGGGGAATACCGTTTACCTAAGCTTAAAATCGGCGACCTAGTCAGAGTAAGTAAATATAAGAACATCTTCGAGAAAGGATGTGCAGCAAATTTCACTGAAGAAATATTTATAATAAACAAGATTTTCCAAGGTGATCCAAACATGTATGAAATTGACGACATGGAAGGTGAGCCTATTTTTGGAAAATTTTATGAGCAAGAACTGAGCCCCGTTGACAAAAAAGATGATATCTTCAAAGTTGAAAAAATTCTTAAGACTCGAGGGGATAAAGTCTTAGTTAAATGGTTAGGATACGACAACAAACATAATTCCTGGATTAAAGAAAGTGACATCATACCAGAAAAGTAAATAGTCTTTTAATAAATGGAAGATATTAAGCTTGATGACTTGGACTTTGATAAAAAAAACCTGCAGAACAAGACAAAGAACTCGAAGAGTCATTATTTGACAATGATAATGAAACATCATTTACAAATCCTAACTGGGACGGCAGCACTAAATTAGAAAATTTAGATCATCTTGGGACATCAGAAAATTATCCCAACTTATTGGGTTGAACAATTTATAGAATTAATCAATCCAGGGTTTAAGTCCACTAACTCTGATAGAGAAATGTAATTCAAACATAACATCGGAACAACCTCAAGAAATCAAATAACATGTAAACCATTACTAAAGAATGGTGAAAGAGGTAAACCTCAAATTGTTCTAATAAGAGATAAAAATACTTTGAGGTACAACACAACTGTTAAATCAAAATATGTAAAAGATGCAATAAGTCATTTCCAAGAAGAAATAAACTTTATAATTCATGAATGGAAAACTACCACTGAGTTAGATTGGGACAATTATAGTTTTGCTAACACTACCCCAGAAATGGCTGACATTGCTGGTTTAACTCCAAAAGAAAATAGTGAACTCCGAGGGGTATTAAATTCTGAGAAAAAATATGAGTGGTTGCCTTGGTGATGAAGCGGCTTTACAAAAACAAGCTAAACATTTTCAAGAACTACTAAATGAAACAATTGAGCAAAGAGACGTCACAAACAAACCTGAAGAATATATCGAACACGAAGAAAGAGTTGTTGGACTAAGGGAAGCCTTGAATAGAACAATAAATCAAAGAGACCTCAAAGAAACAAAATAACAACAAATAATAGACGACAAGGGTTTTGAAAAGTTTAGAGAGTGGGTGAAAGAAAACATGGTAGCATTGAGTGGCGTTGCCTTAGCAATAGGTGGAATAATGACAACAATAGTAATTAAGTCTAGAACTACTATTCAACAATCATCCCAAGCAATACGTAATGTAGCGAGGTCTCGCGCAAATATAGCAAAACAATTAGGTCCTATTGGTAGTACTATATTAAATATAATTAGTTCAGCTTTGAAATGGGGAGCAAGAGGTATAAGTTTCTTAGCTAATAATTTATGGATATTAGCTTTAGCATTAACTTGGTTTGTTTATGACATTTACAAAACCAAACGTAGGCAGAAAAACTAACTTATATGCAATAAATAGAGCATATGCTAATACCCCGATATAGAAAACTTAAAATGTCAGATATCGAGGGCATTAGAACAAAGCATACAATTACTTTTAGTCCAAACAAGGCAAACCTGAAAGAAGAGCTTTACGTTGACCTACCAAGTTGAAGCCTGACACTTGTTTGGTTCCTGACAGTTTAAATCTCAATTTGACTTTAGAAACAAAAACAATGAGGCTTGTTCTTGAATAGTCTAGGAAAACTACTCGTTGAAAAACTAGCTGTATCCGTCCGAGGTCAAAACGCGTATGACAACAATGGACAGAGTGAACTTGAAGCATACAAAGACTTGTGGCTGCTCAAACACGTCAGAGATGAACTGAACTAATTGAGTATGGAATCGCAAATGAAAACACTAGAAAGCAGATTTCGGGTTCAGACGACACGGCAAAGACAGGAGAAACCCAAAAGGTTTCAGATACTTTAATGCAATCAGTTCATGGAACAAAACAAAAGATTAAACTACAGTCTTTTTCAAAAATCGTTGGAGCACCCACGAGAAATCAGTTAGACCAAGATGCTTATAAAAAAAACCTGTTTATTTTCGTTATTCCCCCCTTCCCCCCTATTCAATGTTGGGTACATTTGATGAGCAGAGGCCTAGGCACAATAGAGATGCATTTTTTTCTCTCAACATTGAAAAGGAGGGTGAGGGGGGAATATTTTTTATAAGTTTTATTTGATTTTTGTCGACTGTCCCAACAATTTTGAAAAAGATTGTCTGAGTGAACGCAAGCCTGTATCTTGTAAGTATTGAAAACTTGATAATTTTAGGAGACAAAATATCCATATTTCTTGCAGTGCATGCTTACCCCCCTGACAGTTGTGTTGAAGGTAAGGTGACATTGTTAATATAGTTAATTATTAATTGGTTGTGGGAAGTTGTCTTTTTTCCAACGCCTTAATGGTTGTTAGGTTTCACGAGCCAAGTTTTTGGTATACTTTGAACGATTGTGATTCTCTATTAACTAAATTGTTAATGTTGAAGCTATTTCTGATTGATTGAAAGTCAGCCCAAGGGCTTAGATAAATTGATATATTATGTCGGTTGAAATTTATAGTGCATAGTGTACGTACTGTAGCTTGCTATTACTTTCTACTAGTGATGTCTGACACTCGCAAAAAACCTTTGGTGAGATGCGTTTATCTCATAACATATAATCAATATGTTCCAACCAAAGTCTCGTAATTGCAATTAGCAGAGCTGATCGTCGATGCCTGGAATAAGAATTCTGGTCAAAGGGTTATCCCGTGGGTTGTCAGTTTTGAAGCGCATTGCGACTCCGGCAGTCACTATCACATGGCCATTAAGCTAAACAAGGCAAGCCGATGGGTATCAATTCGGCGCTTTATTCATCAACATTATGGTAAAAAATTGAACTTTTCTAACAGTCATTCGAATTATTATGCGGCATACTAGTACGTGGTTAAAGAAGACCATGAATACCTCTTGTCTCCAGGACATCCTGACCTTAGGAATTGACCACCTCCTCAAAGTGCAGAGGCTTTCAAGAAAAGGAGAAAGTCTCAAAAATTGGGCCTTTGCAACAAGCAAAAATGCCTTTCTGCGTTTCACATGGTTTCAGTTATTCAGAAAAATAAAATTAGGAATCGTCTTCAGCTCATGGCATTGGCCTCCCAATAGCAAGAGGATGAGAAAATTGATCTTGCTGAGTTTGTTAGTAACCGCGGCCAAAGAATTGCCAATGAAGCTCTTCAAACGGCCAAGGAGCTCGACGAAGTGCGAAACAAGTTAGACGGAATAAAAAAGACGAGAGTCGCGATATTAGAAGAGTCTGGAGCGATCCCGTGTGAGGAGCATTGTGAAGCAAAGTGGATGACAGCTGCAAAAGAAATTTTGATCCACAATGGAATAAGTGCCAACAAGTTTGCGACGGCGGTTTATAACGCCTTGAGAAATAGTCAAAAAAATATCGAAACTTGTGTGTCTATGTCCCGCAAATTGTGGTAATACTTTTCTTCTTTCAGCGCTAAAGAAAATTTATAGCTGTTTTGTGAATCCAGCTTCCGGCACCTTTACTTGGTTGGGAATCGAAAATGCTGAGGTCGTTTTATTAAATGATTTTCGTTAGAAACAAAGTCTCATACCCTGGTGTGAATTGCTACAGCTGCTAAGAAGGAGATATCGTTCATTTTTCTGCACCAAAGAATGTAATGACCCTAGATATTATACTGGATAAGGACACGCCTTTTTTGCAGCGAGCGATGCACCGCAAGTACTCATTAAGGGCGGCTCGATTGATCACGTTAATACTGAAATGATGAATGTTAGATGGAACATGTTTGCTCTTCATCGTCAAATACCTCAAAATGAATGAAGAGAAATGAAATTCTGTGCTTCATGTTTGCAAAATTAATTCTAAGCAATTTAGGTGAAAATGTGTAAGACGGAAGTAAATGTAATATGCAGTGTCGGTTTATACACCGCGGTTTACAGCACAGTCTACAGCAAATTACGCTTACAACTTTTCCCTAAATGTGTTTGAAGACATAAAATTTGACACACCGTTCGTGTAGTTAAGGGCAATTGCTCATACAAAGTACATTTTAAGAAAGTTACTTCTAAATCATATTTTGAGACGGTTAACACTAACATTGCTTAAAAATAGCACATTAAGTTTGTTAATATTTTACTTTCACGGTCTACACTTCAAAGTTTCAAAATCTTTCAAATCTTTTATTACTTTTCTCTAAACATTACCAGTAAGCAAAGAAAAGATTAAAGTAGTATAGGATCTGCTGGTTCTGGCTCATTTTGGCCACATCCCCTTTTATGCAAAAGAGGCTCGGACCTGTCAATCATTCATGCAAATGAGCTTATAAAAAATTCAAAATATTGGCTGGGTGTCATAAATAATTAATAAGCTGACCCAAATTTAAAAAAGCGATGAAAGGCCTCATTCACATAATAGTCTGAAAAATCGTGAAATTAATTCAGCGTATAGTAACAAAGAGACAATGAACCCATACGAACAAATAAAAGAATTAATTTATAAATATAAGGATAAAAACAGATTACTTATAAGAATAATAGAGAGAGATCGAGATAACTTTAAAACGATATCTGAGTCTGAGAAGGCCTCTGCAATGAATCGACTAAATTATATTAAAAACGAAGACACCCGAAGAAGAGACATAAATGTAAAGCAAGCAAAGGATGATCTTTACAACATTTTAAGAATACGAAGTGAAAACGACATCGCAAGTCGAGTCGAGTTAATGACTGAAGAAGAAATATTTACAAAGTTAAAACAACTGGACCACACCAAGATCATAAAGAATAACAGAAAAGCGTTAAGATATTTCGAGAACAAACATAACATAGAGAAAGAAGTCAGCAACGCCAACTCGGAGCAGGCGCTATGCACCTCTTACATTACTCAACCGAGTCGAATAGGGTATCTTATCAACTTAGGTTTAAAGACGTATGTAGACGATCTAGGGCTGTCTGGGTGTCCAGAAATAAGTTTGTTGTTATCGGAGTTGTCAAGCTCTAAAGGTGTAGAAAGAGACATTTTACATAATAAAATAGTGCAGGCTGTAGATTGAATAGATGTTATGTTGAGTCCTTATTGGTGTGGAGTGTGTAGTTCAACAAATTTGATTAAACTTGACTCTTACAAGACTGCATGCGGTGGATGCTTTAACATAGTTAAACACATAAGTTTCAATTTTAGTTATGCTGATGAAGCTCGAGATATGATGAGAGACTCTTGCACGATTTCAAAGCATAAAACAAAAAGCATGTTGAAGAAATTAAAATCACAATTGGTGACCTTAGAAAACCCAAAGGTGAAACTGATAGACCGTGAGCAAAAACTTAAACAAAAATATAGTAAATTAAAGCATATCTTGCAAGAAAATCGTTGATTTTCGCTTATAATAAATGGACGCCAAACCGCAAGCATTGTCAAGGCGTGGAGAACTTTTAAAACTTGCTTCCGCGAAAGAAATCAAATACACGCAAGCTTATATTAAAAAGCATCTGAAAATGCTTTGGAACAAATCTACCAAGACTATCAACGTGAACAAACGGAATCCATCAACGAGATGCCTACCGACACTGTCATCGGGAAATTCGCTGAGCTTATGAGTCACCTAGAACTCATCGACAATCCCACACAAATAGGGAGGGAGCTCGCTGATAATAAACCCTTTAAACAAGATGAGAAATTCATTTTAGGATACATTACGTCTTATATTCCATTCATTGGGGTTTTGTCTACAGGACTTATTGTAGGGAAACATGTTGTTAGCAAGCAATGCGAACGAACCAAAGCGGAGAATGATCGAGAAAATGTTAAATATAAAGAATATCAATAGAACGAAGCAACAAACGAATCACAAACAGAAACCAAGCAAACGAACGAGACTTAAGAATTTTAAATGAATTCTCCCACAAAATCAAGGCATTAGATTTATCATTGTCGATTGAAACCGGACTAGACACACCTTTTAATATGATCATTGTAGGTATGACGTGTTGCGGGAAAACGTATTATTTATTAAGACTTTTAGAGACCCATTACATGAATCATTTTGATTATATATTTTTGATTTGTCCCACTTATGAGTATAATAAGACTTACCAAACTTGGTCCTATGACAAAGATGAAAACTTTATCGTGGTGAACTGCTCACAGGACGACGTTGAACCTTTTTTGAGACAAATTGTAGAATTTGCAAAAGGGACCTACAGTTTAATTATTTTAGACGACTGCGCGGCGACCAAATTCGTAAAAAGTAGAACATCGGAGCTCGTGAAATTAGCATTTTTAGCAAGACATTATGGTTTAAGTACGATCGTGGTGACACAACAATTGACTTTGATAGCAAAACCTTATCGTGAGAATGTCTCCAAGTTGGTTTGTTTTTACAATCCATCTAGAAAAGAGATGGACCTCATTTTTGATGATTATCTTGGACAAATTTCCAAAGAAGAAAAATCTGACATTTTACAAAAATTAAAAAATGTGAACTATGCAAAGCTGGTGATTTCATAGAGGTATCCTTGTGAACACTTTGTAGAATAAAGTTTGAAAAAATGTATAACTTTTTAGTGAAGTTATGCATTTTCTTTTTTATTGTTTTGGTTTCGTCGGTCTCACTTTGTTCGACTTACTACGTTCACTTTTAACGTTAGTGGTGGAGGTATCATTATAATCGAAGCTAGTATTAAGTATAAGTCTAGTTCCATTTCTAGGAAATCTCGAAGTACATCCACAAGACTTGTTAATTTTTACTTCTTTTAGGATGTGTCCAGGTTGATCTGGATCTGATATAAAACGTTCTGTTCGTTCAGTTTGAATGCAGTTTCCCATTTATTTAAAACAATAATTTTTAGTAAATCGCTTCGCTCAGTAGTGAACATTTTCAATCATTTTGTTTTTATAAATTACCAGACCGTCACTGACCACAAACAATTTACACATCACATTCGCACTTGTAGCTTTCTTTTTAATATCTAATAGTACACCGTTTTGAGTGTTGACTAATTTCTTACCTGCTCCGACGACTGCTTTGTCTTCGATGGTTTGGAGGTCCATGACCAACGCGAACTTATCTTTAAAGAATTTTCTGATATTCATTTCGCTACTCGCTTGGCAATCACTACGTTCGTTTTCGTAGAACCTCTTTGCCTCGAAATACAAGTCTGCTTCTTGAACACCATGACTGTAGACTTGATTGGGAACACCTTCGATGGTGATTTTAACGCTTTCGATATTGGGGTATACAAATTCTTCACTGTCAGTTAAGGTTTTATTTCTAAATAACATCACAATCACAGCCATACTCTTTCGAGGGAGGTTAATCGTCTCATTGTCTAATGTACTAGACTTGTCCCATTCTGTTGTCTTCATCAAAGTGACATGTTCAAAACTTAGACTTCTTCCAATGTCATACCCTGAGAGTGCTTCTCCAGCCAGGTTTTCATTTTTGATCGTCTCATACTTGAGTTCGATGTTTTCTAAAGTGTATCCTTCCACTTTTTTACTCGATTGAGCCACCATGAGTTTATCAGCACTTGATAATTTGAGTTTATATTGAAGATTATGATTCATCAAATAAGGAGCGAGTAGTACATGATCTCGTACGATCTTGTTCAATTTTATCTTTTGTTTTTTCCCCAAGACACCTGCGACCAACGAGTCTGATACTTTTAGGGTGTCTCCAGTTTTTGCAGCACCGTAGTCACCAGAAATTAATTTTCTCGTATTTTCATTAGCAATTCCAATTTCTACTCGATCTTCTGTTACTCGTGTTGGCAACCCAAGATCTTTGTAGATTTCAAACTCTGAGTTTCCAGTGTTGTCGAATACGTTTTCACATCCAACGCTGATGACGAGATGTTTGACCAAAAGTTTTCCAAGATTGTTTAAAAACCAACACTTCTCATTTTTGTTTTTAAAGTTGAATTTTAAGTTTAAACTGTGGGTTACCAAACATGCATCCGGCTTGAGTTTTGCAATGTCGACGTAAATTTCTCCTCTTGGATTTGCCTTATTTGGATTGAAAGTAATCAAATGTTTTGTTCGAGTTCCTTTGATATCACTCATTTTATGTTTTCTAAAACCAGGTGTTAAAATACTTGTGTTGTTCATTTATTATAAGATAACAAAAATTTTAAATTAGTTGTTTTTAAAATACTTAGTTTTTATATTTTTTATTTTGTACATATCATACACAAACCAAGTCAACGCTAAAGCAAGGATCCACAAGTTTTCAGCTATAAAACTCACCCCTTTCGCTCCTCACTTCAAAACACTACCGAGTATATTTAACACCGTTGCAGCTATTGGCCCTACTTGTTTTGCTAAATTTGCCGCCGCTTTTGCAAACCTTCATGTGGCTTGAACTCCTTTTTTAACGGCCAATCTTGCGCTGACCACCACTGTTGTAATGATTCCATATATGTCCTTAGCAACACCACTCAACACCACTGAATTGTTTCTAACCCACTTTTTAAATTTTCGAATCGGTTTTGATCGTTAAGTTCGATTTCGTCATGGATAATTCTTTGAGTTTCTGGTTCCACAGTTCTAATGTCGTTTTCTAATCTCAGCTTGTCAGCTGCTAGTCTTGCTATTTTCTTCAAGGTGTCGTACACAGCTTCTTTTTCTGGATCTGTTTCTTGCAGTTTTTTTTAATCTCCAACAATTCGCTTTGTTTTCTAAGTTTTCAAATTTTTCTTCTGTTGTTTGCAATTCTGACATGTCAAGGTATCCACGGAGTTCTCTAAGTTGTTGTTCAGTGACAAAGGGTTCTTTGTTTGCTTCGCTCGTTTTGTTGGGTAAGTCGTCCAATATGCCGTCTATTTCTGTTTGTAGTTTTTCTATGGTATTCTCGCTGACTTGACTCGACATTTCATTTAAGCTGTCGCTGGTGATAGTGTCTAGTTCTATATTTTCTTCGATTTGCGCTGACGACGTACCAAAATGTTCAGCTTGAGCTTTTCAGGACAATTCTTTAAACCTATTGATGGCTTCTTGTGACTTCACGTCTCTAGAATAGACAAACTTGCCATTGTTGTCTCTGATGATGATCTTTTGTCCTTCAAACTCTCCACAATGACTTGTCCCCTCACACCTGTTCTTATTTTGAAGTTTTCTAGTAATTGTTTAGAATTTGGACCATCTCGTTGGACAACGTTATGTTCTAAGAAGTTCAACAAAAAGTGTTTTTTATCATAAGTGTCTGATCGTTTTAAGTCTGCAACGTCTTTATTTATATCAGGAATATCAACTTCGTCGTGAGTGTTGTCCCATTCTAAATCAGGTTCAACCGGCTCCACTGTTGCTACAGAGTCCACAAAATCAACATTGACATCTGTTTCACGGTAAGGGGTTTCGTCTTCTAAAAAGTCCGTCTCGCGATTTGTGTTGATATCGGCTATGACGTCCTTGTCATTGATGTTGTCTCTATCATTATATTTGTTCATTTCGATTTCTTCACGTTCACGAACAAAGTCGTCGTAGTCGTAGTCTTTGAAATCTGTGTCCGTTTATTTAAACAAAAATATTTGACTTTATTTAAAGATCTTTAATTTCAGACGTTTTCACCCAGGAGTTGTGTCTGTTGTCATAACCCATCCATTTAACCAAAGCCATATTACTTCTTGTTTTAATTATTTTTTCCACTCTGTAAACGTCGTCTTGTTTATCCACAGAAGATAATTCTTCTTGGTAGATCTACCTAAAATAGGATCATCTGAAAAGATGATGTCTCGTATTTATACGTCGTCGAATCTCCTCGGTAGCCTTCTTGATTTTAAATATTTCTTCAGTGAAATTTGCTTCGTATCCTTTTTTAAATACATTTTTATACTTGGACATGTGGACTTTATCATCGATTTTATATTTAGGCAATGGGTATTGTCCTGTCCAATGACCATAGAACGTTAACCACACTTGATCTTCATTAGACTTGTTGACTTCCGCTGGTTTCATTAAAATCGTTCCATGATTTGTGTGATTATAATTATTGACAAGTTCATCCAAAATTTCTACGCATTGATGAGTTCCTTTGGTCTAAAAGTATTTCCACATCATATTTTTTAAAGTTCTGTTGAATCTTTCTACAATAGCCGTTTTTTTATCAGATTGTGTACTAAAGTATTTTATGCTATGGTTTTCTAACAGATTTTTAACACCCATCGTGTAAAATTCTTTTCCTTCATCAAATTGGATCACGTTGGCGTATTTTCTAAATCTTGTGTTAAATTGTCTTAAAAGCTCATCCACACCTTGACCCATGTTTAGAGTATCTTTATTACATATGGGGATTGCAAATGCATATCGAGACAAGATTTCTACACCTGTTAAGATCCAATTGTAGTTTTTGTTTTTTGTTCTAAATTTGCTCATGTCCACAAGGTCTAATTGTATTTGTTCAGCTAAAACATCCACATAAGTTTTTAGTGTTTTATGTTTTTTCACAATACATTTATATCTCGCGTAGGTGTTTTGGGTTTTTAACGAAGCTCTGATTTGTTTTCTAGTAAGAATGAGTCCTTCATATTTTGCTTTTTGGTAAAGTTTTTCCATGGATTGATATCCTGTTGAAACCCCAATTGGAAAAGAGGAGGTATCCTCGGAATCGATTATCAAGAAATTGACTCCATCACGAACAAAAGCTCCGAGGATTGGAAAGCTTTTATCAAGCAGGATTCTGATTAATTAACCGAATTGGGAGAAAAACGTCTCCAACACGCTGTGGGATCCTATGTTTATTCGGTTCTTGGGACACAAGCCAATACGAGATGGAGTATTGTTGATGCCAGAGCAAAAAGTTCCCAAACCCAAGACGTGTTTCATAGACTAGTCAACGCTACGATTGTACAAGACGATCCCACGATGACCATGTGTAATATGAGAACAGCCATCAAAGACACCAATGTTGCTCTTAATATGCTGATTAGTCCTGGGGTTGTTTTAATCCCTTTGAGTATGATTATTTTAGAAAAACCTATCACTGGATATAATAATATTTTAACCATCGCCACAGCAAACATGAGATTCGGTGAAAATAAAACTTTAAATTATACAAAACCTGAAGAACCTGAAACACCTAAGATTAAAGACGAAATTAAACCAAAAATAGAAAAACGTAGAGTTGTTAAGGTTGAAAACGAACTTAAACCCAAGCTTGAACAACCTAAAATTAAAAAAGCTGAATCAGTTCCAAATTATAATCATCTTATAGAAGTTGCTGGCATCATGTTGGTAGCTGGGGTATTAATTTGCAAAATATCTTCTTTAAATAAATGGCAATGTATTTTGCTTATAAAGACCTAAATAAAACAAATCAATTCAACATCCAGTCAGATCAATCAAGCATAGGGTCTAACAAAACTTTGATGCTGTCAAATCGAGCAGACATTGCATCAGTACAAAACGACATCGCATCTAATAAAGCTGACATCACATTAAACCAAACCAGCATTGAGACCAATCAAACCAATATTACATCTAATGTTTCATATATATTATCAAATCAAAGTATCTCTGCACAAAACCTTGGACAACTACAAATGATACAAAAACAGCTTGATTCTATGGCGCAATCTTATTTATATAGTTTTTATTATGGATCCTTAGATAGTACGTCATGGCTTAGACCTACGGCTTCTAATAAATGATTTCCGTCGAATAATTCCACCATTTGTCTACTTTACTTCAACGATAAAACTAAAGTTACTCTAATACAACATACGTTAGAAAAACGATGATTTTATTTCAAGTCTTACTATTAGATAAGTATTCTGTTTATTGTCTCATGAGAGATGGCACAAAGCAAGAAAAGGACATCGTCGACCTTGATATGATCACCGTAGAACCTAATGAGCTGATGCGTGGATCGTATAATGGTTATCAAATATTTACCCCCAACGTTCAATTTTATCTAGAAGATGTGACAACTAATGTTGATCGTGTTGTTATGTTTTTAATTCAGTTTCTTAAGATCTCGAGTAAAACTTATGGTAATGAATCTATCTTGGATGTTCTCGCTGAAACTAACAAAGCTAATTTAGTAAAAAGTTAAACTGTGTAACGAATCTTTACATTCTACTTGAAATTTACTGTAGTTCTACTTAAGTTATCTTGTAAGTAAATTTAAACAAATTCTGAGCAAGTTTTAAATAATTTTGAAATAACTCACCAGATTACTCAGCAGATAACTTGATTTTACTTGAAATTTACTGTAATTCTACTTAAGTTATCTTGTAAGTAAATTTAAACAAATTCTGAGTAAGTTTTAAGTAATTTTGAGATAACTCATCAGTTAAACACCGAAGGCCGCGAAGCGCTCAGCAGAAAACTTGATTTTACTTGAAATTTACTTAAAATCTACTTTAAATAAATGAGCAACAAATCTCCAGTAGAAAATAAACAAAATGAAGTTATTATTACTAAACAAAAACCAACATAACAACTCCAACAAAAGTAGCAAAGCGAGTTGGGGATATACTCCTTTTGAGATCGTGCCTATTATTGGACTTGGGATGGCTTGCTACTTCGGTAATAAGGTTATGTTTAAACCAACTCCAGTGGAGCTTAATATTACAGTTGAAAAGATTGAAGAAGAACCAAAACCGTAGAATGCTAAGTTGGAATATAATAAGTTGGATACGTTTGACTAGAGCGAGCAGAACGAGCTGAGTAAAGCGAAGACAAAAAAAAGTTGAAATATATTTAAAGTATATTTCAACTTTACAAAAGGGCCATGTTAATATTCAAATTATTTATCCAAGTGCCCAACTTCCAGCGATGCCTAAAATACCCATCACGATGTGTTGATACTCCTCCACTTCTTTTGAAGGTTTGTAGTGGTCTTCTAGTCTTAGTTCTGGGGTCCACTGGAGCTCTAGTTTTTTGATACGTCCTAAATAGTCTAATGATATGTTTGTTGTATTAATGTCTTTGTTTGCGTCATATAACTCTTGGTGGTATCGTGCTATACTGTTTTTTCTTTCGACTTCTTTTTCATACCAAGCTTCTTTATCAGCGGGGAGTTTTTCCATAGCCAAGTCGTGTCTGGTTTAATCTACTAAATTAGAATCCAGTGCCTGCAAAGCGAATGCATTGAAAAGTCTTCCAACTACCATGGAAGTCATTTATTATAACGTTTATTTTAATTCACTTCATTCACTTGTTTGCTTTGCTCATTTGTCAATTTTTTCTGGGATAATTTTCTTATCTTCAAGGTACTTTACCAAGATGGATCCCAACATGACAGCTCCAGCGAGTTTTAAAGTTTCTTGCATTGATTGTGGCGTTCCAAGAGATTCTCCAAAGGCTTTCTTGCTCAGCATCGATACACCCACGGCTGACAATGTTAATACTCCAGCACTATAAATTTGGTTGATATATTCTTTCTTTTCTGTTTGTTCATTATTCATTACAGCATGTTGTTCTTTCATTATATAGTAAAAAAAAAGATTAAAATTTTATCTCGCTATTCATTAACGTTTTGCAGCCAAAGACCTTTTAAAATTTCGTCTGAATTCATCCATCAATCTTTGGATCTTGCTGATTTCTCTCATGAGCTGATTGTTTTCGGATTCGTATTCGCTTCGCTCATTTGTTCGCTCATTTTCATCGTAGATTAGTTTTTCAACTGTATAATAGTCTCCATCACTACATATTTTTTTGTTGTTGATATAAGCATATTTAATTGTTTTGTACTCGGGTCAAAAAATTCACCTGCCTTTTTTAAACTTGGAAAATTTTCCTCCCAATCTGACCTCACATGGGTTATTTTCACTGGAAATGGTGTCCTACGAGTTAGTTTTGGTTTTTTGATACCAAGCGAGTAGTATACCTATATAGGGACAACTTTTTTTAAGGCGCGGTTGCTAAGCCGTAAAATTAGTATATTTTACTATTACGGGTTATGGTGGCCAACGCCCAAAAAACGCCCAAAATCGGGTGTTTTTGCTGGGGGGTGTCTTTTTTTAATGAATATGGAATCACGTGACAGGGTGATTATCCAATCAGATTGTAGAACGATGAAGTCACCCTAATCGTGCGTGATGATGTAACCCTAAGTTAGGGTTGGGAGACGGGGTGTGTGTGAATGTTAATGAGATTTGGTGTGAGTACTTCATGTAAGTGGGTCGACTTGGTAGATGACGTAGCCCTAACTTGGGGGAGAGCCAATGAGAGGCTGCGTATGCTAATGAATGTTGGTGAAAAGAGGAAAAAGGGTTCGGGAATAAGGATCTTGTTTTGCATGTTGGGGTTCGGAGTTATTGCATCCGTTGCGTGTTGTCGGATTTATTGCATCCATTGTGTGCGTGTTGTCGGATTTATTGCATCTGTTGTGTTGATTTTGAGATGCATAAACTTTATGTGTCCCTTATATTAGAAGAGATGTGAAGGCGAAGCCTTGGTTGGGCCGACAGACGAATATGGCCCGAGGCGCGCTTATGTACCCATACAGCTGTCAATCAATCATCATGACGCGAAACATAATTGGCTGATTCGTTCACCAGTGGGAATGATGTATTTTTTGAATTCGTTCCCGCGGGAGATGTTAGATTTAGGCTTATATTGGATCCTTCAAAAGTCGATGATATAAGAACGGGGGGGAGCGATTTATTTTTGAATTCGTTCCGGCGGGAGATGTTAGATTTAGGCTTATATTGGATTGCTCGAAAGTCGAGAGCAGGGGGTGGAGGTACAAAATTTTGTTCGACTGAGCGATGTGATATTTGTTGGGCTGGAGCGAACGATCCCCCCTTATGTAGTTGATGTGAACCCGAAGCCTTGGTCGAGCCGACTGACGAACGTCGGGCCTCAGGCGCATTTATGTACCCTCGCAGCTGTCAATCAACGCGACGTCATCGCGCCTGCGATGCTGAAACTTCGTGTTGCGTTGCGTGAAAGCTTGTAAAGAGCCAGCGATTGCTTCGATTGCTCGAAACTTCGTGTGGTTGTTGCAAAAGGAAACGAACGCGCGCGCGGACGAACGAACGAACGCGTCGGGTTGCGAGCGTACGGACGGCGGGCGGACGTGCTACAAACAAATCACACTACAAAAATCGTTTAATATCATTACTAAAACAGTACACTAAAATTTTATCTATATAGGAATGGAAAGTTTGGTTAGTATAATAATATTCTATAATTGGTAGGTCATTGTCATCTATATCGTATTTTTTGGTTATTAAAAGTTTAACTAATTCAATACTAAAGCTAGCTACTAAGTTTTTTTTACTAAAAAATGAGTTTTTGACTATTTTCCTTACTATATTTTCTTCAAACAACATTATATATATGATTCCTAAACTATAATTATCGTACGATTCGCATAACCCCTTAAGTGTTATTGTACTAATTACCCCAAAATATGAATCGGTCTCGTAAGCATAAAAAAATAAGTTGTCTTCCCTAAGTTCGTCTAAATAAACACTATTAATAAAATCCTCTAAAGTCCAATCTACGTAAAGTTTGCTCAAAAGATAGCATTTATAACTAGAAAAACTAATGTATGATTTTTTACCTAATAGTCCTAATAAGCCAAGTTTGCAACAGTGTTTTAAAGATGGTGGTTGCTTTTGCTTCTCGTAGTCCTCGTCTTCTTGGTTAACCCATATGTCCATTGCTTTTTGGTACTCGTCGTACTCTTCATCCATAGCTTAGTTCGCTTGGTCTGCGTCGGCTTGTTCGTTGCTGCTTGCTCGTTGCGGCTTGTTGTTGATGCAGTAGCTCATGCAGTAGCGATGATCTACTGTTGATGGCGATGGCTGTTGGCGATGATCTGCTGCTGCTTCTTGCTTCGTGCTTGTTACTGCTTTTATTACTTCTTCTGTTAGCTCTTCTGCTTCTTCTCGACTGCTGTCTGTTTCGCTGTCTTGGCTGTCTGATTCGTTTTGTGCTTGGTTTGGCTTTTTTATGCGCTCGTTGGTCTGTTTTTTTTCGTTTGGCATGACGACAGGGTTGGTTTGACAGCTGTCATTTGTTCCAAAGTTCAATAGTAGAGGTGTTTGCTCGTTCAAGTAGCGCTCCTTATACAGAGTGTAA
>JAODVM010014232.1:0-20199 GCA_025400095.1 Phenganax marumi
GAGAAAACTCGTTGCGTCCAAAGTAGACTGCTCACAAAATCGACTCGATTGTCACTTTGATTTTAAACCTAGCTAAATAATTTTCAGTTACATATTTCTACATCTTTTAAGCAATATTCTTGCTAAATTTGAGAAACTTCCATTGAAAATTGACTGAACAATAGACGTTTTTCTGCAAGAGGCACCTTTCATATAATGTAACCTTAAAGTGTATTTCTTGAAATTTTACTGAAATTAGCATAGTTTCTAAAGTATGTACATTATATGCCTGCCAGTCGTGACGTTCATTCATGGCGTATTTCTTACACAGTTTCACTATATGTAGCATACTTGCATATTCTATGTATACACGCACAAATGGATGCATGCATGCATGGAAGGGTGGGTGCATCCATGCGCACATGTAAGATGCTTGGGTGGACAGATGGATAAGTCGATGGCTGGCTTCGAGCAAAGAGTTAATTAAGGGAAGGACTTTTTGGCCCAACACTTAGTTTCGTTTTTAATGTATCAACATCTTTTGGTGTCTGGAACCTTTACGTGTGAGTTACAGCAGTGTTGTACAAGCTGAGTCTGGTTAACATTTTTG
The DNA here is from genome assembly GCA_025400095.1 of Phenganax marumi. Lineage (NCBI taxonomy): Eukaryota > Metazoa > Cnidaria > Anthozoa > Malacalcyonacea > Clavulariidae > Phenganax > Phenganax marumi. The sequence continues at coordinate 590 of JAODVM010014232.1, forward strand.
CACGGGCATTGCCGCCATAGTATCGATTAACTTGTCAGTGGTGGTCGCCTTCGTTTTACATGTAGGCAAACATCATCAGGAATGTACTGGTGATAGGGATAAAGAATTACCTGGTTTGAATCCAGGTGCGCGGTTCCCCCATCAGAAGTGATGGACCCTCAACAATTAAGTGTCGCACAGTCCCACATAACTAATCCAAACGTCTTTCTTCCACTTGTTTCTAGCAGAATGGCCTCTGTTACTGTGTGTAAGAGCAGTAATCTTCAAGCTGTATTTGATTATAATCCGTGCACAGGCATCGCTGGCGTACATAACTGATTGTGAACGATAACGATGCTCGTTTAAGTAAACCTGCTAGGTGTAGTGACGTCCCCTCAAAATTTCAGTAATCAGTATATTGGAAGAAACTTTGTAACACCAGTTTTTTTGTGAATTTAATTATCTTAGACTTGCTAGGGTCTGGAGCAATTATCCTAGATTTGCTATCTTAGATTTGCTATTGACAATTATCTTAGACGTGTTAATCTCTGGAACAATTACCGTTATTTTGTGTGAAATTGCCAGAAATACACTTTGAAGGAATATTACGGCTGATAGCCGTATAAAGTACGTACTTTCCACATAAACTATGGTAATAGTGGTGAAATTGCAAAAAATACAGTTAAAATGAATATCACGGCTGATAGCCGTATAAAGTACGTACTTTCTACATAAACTATGGTAGTCGTGGTGAAATTGCAAAAAATACAGTTAAAATGATTATCACGGCTGATAGCCGTATAAAGTACATACTTTCTGAATAAACTATGGTAAAATGGGAAGAAATGTGATTTGAACAAACATCACTGCTATCTATTTAAAGTTTAACAGTCCAAGGCTTGGACTGGCCTAAGTGCCATTGTGCCATGGCACATGGGCCCCTACCGGGACATGAAAATAGGCCCCTGACGATACACGCCTACATAACATCAAACTGGAAGAAAAAGAAGGAATCACTTAACTCCTGTATTTGCAAAATAAGTGAAAATTTAAGCAAACATTCAAAGAAGTTTAAAACAGGCCAACATGCAATACTATAAATCTTTAATCTTTAGATAAATCTATTTTAGAGGTTCTTAAAGTTTAAATTTCAAAAATTTTCAGGGGCCCCCTTACAGTTGAAATGGCAAGGCCCCTAAATTTAGGCCAGTCCAAGTCTGAACTTTCCTAGACATAGAAATCGGCCATTCGGCCAACGTGGTAATTTTTGTTCGGATGCAAAAAAGAAGTCTGTGCCGAAAAACTAGAATAGACATGCACTATTGCTAATAAAAAACATAAAACCACGCTTCGAATCGTACAATAACTGAATATTAGAGTAAAAATGGTGGTACCTAAACACTCTTTGAGGTAGAGTTTTGCCAGTACAAAGTTATTAGTAAAGGGCAGTGACTATTCAGCACGTCTAAAAGGGACGTTGAAAACGAAAGCCATTTCACTCCAAACATCTCGTACACTTTGCCAAAAAGTCCAGATTGCAAAACATCCTAAAAAATGCATTAAGAAAATCCATGAATTTTTTAAAGTCCGAATATCCCATGCACTATTTTGGGAGTGAAATGCCCCGCGCACAAACAGAACCTAGGTGGGGTCGGCAAAAACCAGACATCCTTCATTCTTAGTCCCGGGATGATACTTAAAAATACCTTAGAAGTGACTAGTCACAGGACTGCATGATCCTGGGACTTGTACAGCGGGTACAGTGTGTGCAGTAAATTTGCAATTCAATTTTTTCCAGCCAAGTTTAGATTTATAAGTTACCAAACAAACGTTTTAAATATTAGCGACATCAAGATATGGTTCATTTCCTAGCTTTCCACACATGAACAGACAAAGTAGTGCCACATCCGGCAAATCGCTCAATTAACAAGATTTGAAGTTTAGCATGGCATGGGAAAGCACGTACGTTCAGGTACGTATGCCAGTGGTCAGATAAAGGAGACCACTCCCATGAGGTGCCCCCATCACTACGTTCGGCGCGCCACTATGATTGGCGCCGAGGGCAAAATGTAGAAAATTTGGATATGATTTCTACTCTACTCGTGCGTGCTAAAGACTAGCGGTTTCATAGAGCAAAAGAGTTTCTGAAAGGGTCCTGGATTTTACCAGGTGAACAGTTCTGGCCCCACTCTAGGTGTCTGTCTGTGGTACAGGCGTGAATGAATGAGGTGGAAGAATGCCGTTTATGACAATTTAAAGACGACAAATTTTACCATTCCCCATCCAGCATTTTGTGAAGCACAGAAATAAGGTGATAACATTTCTGTCTGTTCAAAATGTTAAAACATCTGCTGTCGTTGAAAGACTTTTTTGTGGCAGTGGATCCACTTTGGGGAAAATCCCGCATCATTTCGTGCGCCACTTGGAAAACCCTCGTGAATATAGAACAACGCATTTGAACGCAATGCACTGAATTATTCGCAAATAATAGTTGGACAATACGCAAGTTTAATGACAAGAACGTTAGCGGAGAGTTAAAACTATTTTCATGACTTACGGCGGTCCAAAATTCTTGCCAATGCGCTAAATTGTCCAAAATTTGAATTTTAAACAGTACTATACTATGGCACAGGGAGCAGCAATGTCCATATTACTAGCTGTTGCTGCTATATATCACAAAAAAATAAACAAAGCTTCACAGGAGACTTTCTCTCTGCAATCATGCAATCGCTTCTGTAATTAAAAAGAGAATTTTTGAATTACAAATAGTAAACCCGCACGCAAATCGTACAAATGTAGAAAATACAAATGTCATTTCCACTAACCCCAGAGAGCTTCCTATAACGTGTGGTTCCCTAACACGAGATTGGGACGAGAGTACAAAAGTACGTACTTTATACGGCTGCCAGCCCGTACTTTATTGGCCTAAATTACAGCTAGTAGCCGTGTGTGAAAGACGAATGGGGTGGTCTTAGCTATGTTTAGTGAGGATGGCAGCAATGCAAAAGATAAGGAAATCAATGTTCATAAATTGTTTTGTGACATGCTGCAAGATTCTGATAGCACTCATGGTTGCTCAGGTATAGTTAGTGTAGTAACTGGCTGTGTTTTTTTTTTGTTACTATATAGAAACATTGCGTTTATCCAATTTCCTATGACTACAAAATTTCCAATTGCATTTAACATTGATTCATGTGCCTGTATAAGTATAGCAAATCTGTTTGATTATGTACGTACCAGCTCACACAATCTTTTCTCTACAGAAACCAATGGTGTAAGTAAATTGCTTTGTGCACTACACAAGTTCGTCACAGGAAGTGAACATGTTCCACCTCTAGGATTGCCGAAAAAAATTGCTGTGAAATTCAAACGTGGTTGCTCTGAAACTTGCAAATGTCGACCAACTGCTTTCACCTGTGACTTAAGTATTGCATTACCAGTGTGTTATCATAACAACTACAACGAGTTCAAACAGATTATGGAATCTGCACTTGTGGAAGGTCTCCTATAAGCTTCACGGAAGATCTTGATGAAGACATGAAGAAACAACAGCACTATTAACATAGCATTGCTTTGCAAGACGTATTAATTTGTGAAGTTTACATAGATCTTAGAAATGTCAGTTTTCATCAACATTCATTTCTCCGCATGCCTTTTGTGTTAAATATGAAAATAGATCAATGGCCTCCTTAGCATTGCTAGGATATGTAGTTTCTTCCAAATCCATGATATATTGGAAGTATTCTTGATACATATTCTCTTCTTCAGTTTCATTATTGTGGTGTGCCATCATTTCGGAAATTTTGTCATTGGTCACTGGAAGTAGGCAGTTAACATGACCTGAAGTTTCAGGCAAATAGAACAAAAGATGAGGCACTCCAGGCACTGTTTCATGTTGAGATGGCCTTATGTAGTGCGTGTTCCAGTTCTCTTTCATTTCATCGAGTGACTTTTGTATTAAATTTGAAAGTAAAACCACTAGCACTCATTATGTATTGCATTTTCCATGTTTACTATTCCATTATCTCTCATATTCTTGAAAACGTTAATCCACCAGTTTGAGCAGGACTTTCTGAACTGCGACCACCAATTTTCTATTCGCTGGTTTCTGCTTGACATTCCATACTGATGACCTTCGTTGTCTGAGTGAAAATAGCATTGAATGGCTGCAATATGGGCATTTTCAGTACCCTAGTCCGTATGTGTCAATAATGGACATCCTCCCAGTTGGTTCACACAGTCCAGGTACGATTTAGTTGGTTCAACTGGGGAGTTATTTGACTTACAGATTTCCAACCATAGGACTTTTCTACTGAAGCCATCAATAGCTGCATGGATTGGGAAACTGAAAGGTTTGATCTTGTGATAACCTAATTGAATGATTAGAATTTTGTTTAGTTTCATTTACACTTTCACACAGGTGTGTGATGCATTAAGATATATGCACCATAACAGAGAGACATTACTCAAGTACTTCGATAACTGTGACATTGCAGTAAGTTTTTAAGTTTTGTTACATAATTGGTTTAAAAAATTATTTGTTGATAATACAGCTCAACTGTAACACATCAAGCTATCTAATTTGGTATTATACAGTGTATCTCAAAAATAAGGAACCTAGTTTATACTGAATTTTCAATTACGTAGTTTCATGCATTCTAACTTGAGCTGGTGCATTAGAAATTTTGTTGAGCTGTATCTCCCAACGGTTAAAAAAAAAGAGAAGGAATTTAAGTAACTGAAATGCAATTTTTTACAATTTTTAGGGAAGAAAGATTTCGTGGTTTTATGTCCCATACCACAACATGTACTTTTCAACTAATTTGAAAGGCACCAAACTAAGTAGGCATTCATGCATAAATTAGTTTCTGTTTTATTTGAGACACACTGAAAATAGCCTTCCTTATCCTGACAAAAACCTGGCATGCTACTTACCATCTATATGCCAACAGTGATTTGGGCCATAAGACATATATTTTCACCTTTTCAGCCTGTTTCCTTTTCCGTCATTGCTACCTTGGGGATCCAGATCATGCATGATTTCTGCTACACGATTACGTAGGGCATGCACATGATATTTAATACGAAGTATGTGCCAAATCTTTCTGTACCCTGCTAGTTTACCAATACCTTCCATTTCATTTCTTATAATGTTCCTAAGTTCATTTTCATCAAGATCACCATTTTCCCCTCAAGTCATACTTCAAAAGTCTTCGTTTAAGCGTGCGCACAGGCATTGAAATACCATGATGTAAGCTCAGCATGTCCATGATATCTTTGTATTAATATCCAAGATGAAAGTAGGACTCAATGAGATTTCTTTCATCATGAGTACCATCATGTAGGTCTATGTAATAAACAGTGTATTGTGTAAGCACAAATGCACTTCTGCTCGTGAAAAATGTGCTTTAAGGATATGATTTGAAGAAATAATATGCCATTAGTTTCAAAGAGTCTATTTATTCTTTTATCACATGGGCACGGGCATGGGCCAACTAGCGTTTTAATAATATTATAGTAACTACAGAGCCAAAAGCTCTTGTGTGACTGGTGTCAGCACACCGTACCAATTTGCAAGTGGGGCAATCTATGCAAAATCCTCACCCGCATGTTCTTTTCCACAGTTATGACAATATTTTGCCGCTTCATTTGCATATCGGGTCCCACAATGAGAGCAAAATTGCACCATTTTTACTATTTTATTTTTCAATGCTTGAAACACGCTGCCATCGAATTGCAGCAATGCGAAAGCAAAGAAAGAGACTGGGACTAGTAACAATAATCGTAAATTGTGCAGGCTCGTTTCCATGCAGCAGAGCAATTTCTATTCCGCAGGGCGATTTCTATTTATCAGGGCCATGATTTTCATTCCGCAGACTCGTTTTTGTTGAGCAGTTGTGTTTGTATGGAAGAGTAATGTCTTCAAATGTGAAGGCTTCTAATATTTTCAGTGTCGCCTCGTGTCCTCTGTGGGCCACCGTATAAATCTCAACTTGAAGTTTTAATTGATGTACAAGTTCAGAAAGTTCTTCAATCGACTAACTAGCTTCCGTAGCATGGCAGGAAAGTGGAACATCAACACATATCTGTTCTTTTGCTCCTTTGTCTGGATTTTGTTCTTCTGTGTCACTGCTTGCAAGTTTATCTCTCAAGAGAGACCAATTTTCTTGTCTCTGTACTCTCTCCAAGCTCTGATATCCTTTGTTTTCAGTCCAAGGAAATTTAGAGAGCACAGCATTTGGTTTTAGATCTCTGTGCAGCCCAGTAAGGCTTCTTTTATAGTCATCTTGATTGAAGTGCTCCCCACAACAATACAATGAAATATTCTATTAAAATTTGTCATCTTGGCATTTCATTTTTGTTTTTCACTCTTTTCTACGACTTTCATCCATCGGAAATGTATGGAAAGGTAAATCTTTTCTGTTATCAGATCGTTTAGTACACAACGCAGCAGCACAATAGTTATGAGAGTTTTTAACTATCTTGTCCGCTATCTTGTTTCTGTGGTGGCCCTTAGGCCTTGTTTCCATGTTTCAGCTCGCTTACATCGTAAGCATGTATAACTCCCCACAGAAAACTCGGATGGAAAATCCAACAACAGATTCAGAATCTGCGTGCAAATTTAGCGGGCGGAAACAGGGGTTCTTTAAATTCAGAGGCCTCAAATGGGTTTTCTCAGAGAAATTGAGAAAACTTCGATTTCTTAGAACCAAGTTGTTTTTCTTTACGTAATTTTTGCTTTTGTGGAATACAGATCTCTTTCTTAGATAACTTTGTTGTCCATGCTTCAATTGCTATGGCGTTCAGGCATGGAATAACAGGTGCCAAAGAATCCACTCCAAAAATATGAAGAGGATACTCTGACTGGAAGTGATGTAAGAGTTGTTTAAACAAAAATGGCTAACAACAATGTTTAACCTGTTTGAAGCCCAGGTCAGGCAATGTGTAGCATACGAAAAGCTTCCCCAGGTCATGAGGAATCTAGTGATATGTAATTCATTGCAATTGAAAGCTTGGTCGAAAAGATATGGTCAAATTTGATTTGAGATTTCTCTAATTTACCTCAGCAAAATATCCATCATTTTTCAAAAGCCAAAATCTAAACAAAGATACTTCAGGCAACACGTAGCATATCAAACGCTTCCCCGGGCCATGAGGAATCTATTGATATGTCATTCATTGCAATTGAAGCTTGGTTGAGAAGATATGGGCAAATTTAGTTTGGTGTTTGCAAAATTTTCTTTATGAAAATATCAATCAATTTTCAAAAGCTAAGCCTCAAGCAAGATACTTTAGGTAATGTTGAGCATATCAGATTTGCTGTGCCATGAGGGATCTATTGCTGTGTTTGTCATTGTAATTTACTGTTTGGTGAGAAAAAGTACAAATCTTGTTTTGATTTTTCAGCCTTTTTTCTGTTGTTCAAAACGTGGAAGCACAAGATGGAAGTACTGTTTATCAGCAGATATTTCAATTTGATTTGGAAAGCAACTGTTGTGCTTAGAATCCTTTGAACTTGTTTCCAGTCTTAGAGCGTAAAGCCAGAAAAGCATTGTTCTTTAGTACTTAGCATTTGTTGCGTCTTTTGAATTTTAATTTATATTATGTTGAGTAAGAGGGGAAGGAAAAAAAAACAAGAGCCCATTTTTGACTACGATGCAATACGATGCCAAATTATTTATGCTGGATGGTCCTGTTCCTTGCACTAAAGTTACACTTGAATGCAGGGACTGTTCAATTGTTCATGGTGTTTGGCACCATTCAAATGACAGGGGAGAACATTACTATCCTAAAGGTGAAAAATATCAAGTACAGTTGGTGAAAGTCAGTGACGTGGTCTTTTTGGATTTGACATTATACAAATGGTTCCAGCTCTCAGGTTGGTAAATACTTAGTTCATCTAACGTTTGGTTTGTGAACTCAATGCCTTTGTTAGCGTCAGCGAGCTCCGGTCAAAATTTCCGAATTTTGTTTTCTTATTTGACATTATTTTGTACCATTTTACTTTGTCAGGTGCGAACTGTTCCATTGCGAAATTATGTCTTTTGATTTCGTCCTCGTATCCTTGGTGGTTGAGTTTACTACATAGGCATCCAGCGCTTGCAAAAGCAACCACGTCGAACAAACCGATCGCTATCGTTGATGCCATTTATTTACTCATTAGAAATTGTTACAGGAATAAATTTAATGTCTTTGAGATATTTCGCCGGTACTGATCCAATCATCACAGCCACTGCTAATTTCAAAGTTCCATACATCAATAGAGGTGTTCCTAAAGGTTCTCTGAGTACTTTCTTACTTGCTATACTTACACTGATGGCTGAACAAGTCAACATCGCCCCACTATAAACTCTGTTTGTTAAGTCTTTTTGATTGAACTTTGTTTATTATAAATGATCTCCTCTGTTTAATAGAACGTGTCTAAATGAGTGCGAGTGTTGAAGAACTTTTCTGGTTCTTCTCGAATTGGAACTTGGTTTGGACCCGGATTTTGAGCTTCATATTTTGTTCGAGTAGCTTCTTTCTAGCTTCTTTCGCTTTCTTCGACATTGCAGCGAGTATTTTCCCAGCTTCAACTTTCTAGGATCTTTCACTTTTTCTTGTGCAACAATAACTGGAACTTGCATAACTTCTTGTGAACTTGTTGTGGGGGGTGTCTGTCATTTATTATATAGAAGTCTCTGTTTTCTCTTGATTCCTCCTATAAAACTCTTATAAATTTGACTAAGTAATTTGTTACACATGTTTAAGTAAATTCCAAGTAGAATCAAGGTCATCCATAATTTACTGTAAATTTACTTAACTCTTGATGAAGGTCAACAGTTACACGCTTCTAAGGAGTTTTAAGTAAAATTGAACTTGTTATTACACGTTTCTAAGGAGTTTTTAAGTAGTTTTAAGGTCATCTGTAAATTTACTGTAAAACTACTTAAATTTTGACTGAACTTGTTGTTGCACATTTTTAAGTAAATTCTAAGTAAAATCAGATTACCTGTTAGAAAAAGTGTGACCACCTGTTATGCAAGAATTTAAATGAGCTATGCGAGTTTATGCAGTGGCTGAAGTCTCCTCAATCATTTTATAAGACTTGTTTTGCTTCGTTTCTACCATTCCCAATACATTCAATTCGTTGCTGACAGGATTTTTAGATGTCCTCTTGAACTGTATGTAAAACATATGTATTTTTTCAGTCTGTTGATATAGATATTTAAGAAAAAATTGGATTTCCAATGAGTAGTTTTGACTATTACCGAACAATGCCACAGAGGTAATATCAACTTCTTTCATGTCATAGTTATAAGTACCACCATCCTTTGTCGATATACAGATTCCGAATGTTAAATGAATCTTTGTACTAGGGTACGAAGGAGTGATTCAGTAAAGTCACCTTGTTGCTATCATTCATTAAACCAGGTAGAACTATCGTATTACAAGGATACCCTGAATTTATACTTGTGGGGGCTCTCCAATTGGTGATCGAATTTTTCTAATAGAACTCATAAAAACGTTCTTACGATGGGGAAATGATTTCGTGCTCGTGTTTGAGTACTTTGTTCGTAGGTTTTTTATAACCATAGTATAATGTCATTTATTATAAGATATATTTTGTGATGACCACCCCGAATGCCACCGCAGCGCCTACGATCACACTGGAACTAATGTTCATGATCACGGGTTGAGTTTTTTGAATTTCTACAGATTTGTTCAAAATTTTTTTAACTTTGGGAGTTTTCCGGGTTTTGTATGGAATTTGTTTAACTTTTGGTTTGGTTTTTTTAACAGGGGTGTGATTAACTTGTTTGTTCTCACTGATTTTCATGTTTGCCATTGCCATGGAGAGCAGTTTGTTGAATCCTTCCAATGGACATTCGAGAATGATCAAGTTACTCGGGATTAGGATTGCCCCAGGACTAATGACCGTATTCAATACAACATTCATGTCTTGAATGGACTTTCTCATATTGCAGATCGTCACTGTCGGATCATCTTGTATTATGGTATCTTTGACTATTTGATGAAACACTTCTTGCGTTTGGGTGGACTTTGCTCTACTGTCTACGATGCCCCATCTCGTTTTACCTTAAGCTCCTAAAATGGCGTAAATATAACTTTCTATCGCTTGTTGGAGTAACCTCTGCCCAACCATCGTGAGTCCATCAGACTCGGTTTTATAAACGATTTCCAGTCGTCCGATGAATTATTAATTATTTTGTTGATTCCTCATATCCGATCCCTAAGATACCATAACTTCTTTGTTTTGGAAATACTTAGTGAACGTTTTTGATCGATGTATCATGGGTGTTATTGAAATAATCTATTCTTTCATGAGTTTGTATAAACGTTTTCACATAGATTTTCTTCGTGGGGATACTTCCTTGAATGAGTTCTATGATGTCATCATTTACATATTGATCGAGTTCTTTTGGACTCCATACATATCACTTCATATTATAGTAGAAATAATAACTAATGATACTCGCGATGATTTTAGGTGGTGGTGCATAATGAAGATGTTCTAGACTCATACCCCCTAGGTAGCTCAACACATATGTGGAAAGCAACATACAAAAATAAGGCTCCTCATAGTGATTGAATTTCACTTTTGTAATATCTTTAGAATTTGTAAGGTTGGTCCATTTTGTTTCAAGACTTTCGAATTTTCCTGAGAAGTTTCCATCATCGTTCATGTGGATCTTATAATCCATAAAATTAAGTTCTTTGTTCAAGTTTAGCATGAGTCCTTGAACAGTTCCATTAGGCAACCAAATCTCTGAAGGCAAAAAATGTTTTAAAGTCTTCAACTTCATGATGCTTGATTGATGACGCATCAGCCCTAGACGTTTGCTCCATTTGGGGTTTGTTTTAAAAGCATAAGTTTCAATTTCGTATCTATAGTTTTTACTTCCTTTGAAATACACTACATCGGATCATTTTAGATCCTTAGACGCGTGACACTCAAATTCGAACTTATCCAAGTTTGCACTTGGGTATTTTTTAAAATTTTTTCACTGCTTGTCGTTTTGACCAAGACTCAAACAATTTCATAGCCTTTAAGTAACCCCCTCCATCAATTTTTTTAAATATTCCTTTATAACTGGACTCGAAGATATTTTTCCTTGGTAGTTTTCCATTTATTAACTATAATAAATGATCAAACTCACCGTATTTATGGAAAACTCCTCTAAGGAAGTTCACCTTGATGAAAACATGGAAACGACTTTAGAATAGAGACTATTCTTAAAAACAGCTTCAATCTTTTAGAATTATAAAAATGTGACCGCGAACAACAACTTCACTAACGGAACTCAAAAACTTTGATTCCATCAAGGTTACTGGACTTTCGATGACATTAAACAGAAACTACTTAAAGAAGATATCACCATCAAGTGCAGCCCCAATAACAAAACAAAAATCCGTTCAAAAAGAAATAAACTTAACTTAGATAAATTTGAGGAACTCCTTGGATTTGTTACAGACAAAAAATCCCCATCAATACGTGGGTGATGTCACAAAACAGCGCGGGCATCCATCTTGGGTTGAATTATGTTAAAATAAATTGTGATGCAGTGAACAAATCTTTTAATTTTGACATGGAGGGTCATAAAAGTTTGACAATTTCCACACTTCCTATCATGGCGGAACAAGCTTTAAATGGAAGTCACACCTTAAAGACATCAAAAGTGAAACTATATTATACAACAGTTTTTGGAACAAACTAACTTTCAAACTTTCTACGAATGTTGGAGAACTTTCAATGGGGCAGTGCTGTTGGAACATGGTTATATCAAACAATTGGATGATTTCCTCATAGAACAAGAACTAAGAAATTTATACTATGGTCCAAGAACAGGGTATCAATCTGTGGAAAAGCTATACCAAAGAGCACTTGAAGAACAGTTCTCAAAGCACAAGACACTTATACAAAATATGAACGCATCATAAAAGGACATAAAACTTCGAAGACTTACTTGAACCAGCTCACCAATCAAATACAAATGGACCTAGTAGACATGAGTAAACTTAAAAATCAAAACAAAGGATACTATTGGATATTAACAGCTGTCGAAATTCTAAGTCAAACTAGTTTTATGATCCCCGTGTATAGAAAAGATACAAAGAATAGGACGAAAGCTATCGGTGAACTATTGAGAGTTCAAAACACAATGCGGAGAATATCTAAACGTCGTTCAATTCGACGATGGTAGGGAGTTTTATAATGTGGGTGAGAAATATTTATTAAAATATCGTGGAATTCATTATTTTTTGACAAACTCTGATAGAAAAGTGGCCGTGGTTGAAAGATTCGATCAAACCCTAAAAACAATAATGTGGAAATACTTCTATTCCAAAGGAACCTACAAATGGATAGACATTTTAGAAAAACTCACAAATAACTGCGATACAATGCATTCGACTACCTGCATGAAACCAAGAGAAGTCAGTGCTTCTAATCAGCATCGAGTATGGTTAACTTTATATAGAAGTTGGAACAGGGATGTCCCCTTACCTAAGTTTAGAATTGGTGGACTTGTCAGAGCAAGTAAGTATAAAAATATCTTTGAAAAAGGATACAAAGCTAATTTCATGGAGGAGTTATTCAAAATTACTAACATATTTCGAGGAGACCCCAACATGTACAAACTATCTGATTTGTCAAAAGAACCCATTCTCAGGAAGTTCTACGAACAAGAACTCTCATCCATTGAAACATGTGATGAAATTTTTAAAATAGAGAGAATACTCAAAAGAAAAAAGAACATAGAAACGAAATGGAAAAGAAGCCATCCATATTATGGAGAACTACAAACAAAGATATGCGGTGAATAATAAAGTCATTGGAGGATTGTTCTAACGCGTTCCCATATTTATAAAAAGAGGTAACAAGGGGCCGTTTGAGACTAAAAAGAACCAAAAGTATAGAGAAATGGTGGATAAACTTAATAGAATGAAAAAATCAGCCATGAGGATGCATGATCCAAGGAATGAGAAAAAACAAGTGAGTGAGATGATAGAAAAAATATTTAAGGAACTTGCTGATAACACTGAGGCCATCAATAGAGGGTTGTTGAGGAAGTCCAAGGATAAAACTTTTGAAGAATTTGAAGTGAAACCATTAACAACAAATGAACACGAGACGATGTTCATTAAGAAGGAGTTAAAAGCATCAACTCTTGTAAAGATGAAAGTTTGGTTCGAAGAACAAACGAGAATCGAAGAACTCCGATTGACCAAGCAAGAGGTAAAAGAAGTAAGAGCGATATCTCAATCAAACGACAAGAGGGTTGACACCAGAGGAGAAAATAAGCATCCTTCATCAAGAAATCAAACATTATAATCAAGAGAATATTTGAACCGAAAGGAAAAATGAGCAAATAAAATACGACACGATCAAAAAAGTCATCAGATTAGTCACAGATAGAACAAGTCTCAAACACAACTTAAAAATGGTGGAGTCCTTGACGATTTAAAAAATAAAAAAAAATAAGCAATGGCGACAACTTGACAACAATTCAAAAGGTGGGCTAAGAAGTTTCTACCAGGAATCCTCTTTAGTCGCACGGTGTTGTTATCGATGTTTGTGTATAACGCTGTTAAAACCTCCAATGAGGTTTCGAAAATGGAGCTAAAGCTATCGATACTCTTGCAGACTCGACAAAAAAGCATCTGATAAAATTGACTAAAAAAAAAACCTTAGAGCTGGCGTCACCCACAAACCTATGACCAACTCTGCCGGTGACCGCTCCCTCCCTCACCCAAGGGCTCTTAAACATGCTCACCAACACATTCCTATTTGCTTTCAAGAAAGTGCCTTCGATCAAGGATCAATGTCTACTAGATGAACTGGACATGATACTCTTCGACAAAGAACACACCCTCACTAACAAAAGAATCATCCTCGTTGAAAAAATAAAAAACTTGTTCACCGACGAAGAGTACGAGCTCACCGACAATGAACGCATCTTCTTCGAAGAATTATTAATCAATCTCATCGATAATAGAGAAGCCCATGATGATAAAAATCTTGTCTTTAGGGACGAACTTATAGACCAACTCTCCGACAAACTTAAACGTAAAACATCTTTAAGCAAAGACAAATGTACATCCTTAAACGACATCGATCCTAGAGATGTGGGTCGGATCTGTGGGAAAGTTAGTCAATACGCAAAACAGGGTACTTTTAGAAATTGAGAAGGTGACCTCTGCAAACGTGATGTGTAAGATCTTTGTGGTGAGCGACAGACTGGTGAACTTTAAAGACAAGCTCGTCAAGGAAATCCACTACTAAAAAAACAAAGAATCAAAAATATGTTATAATAAATGAAAGATACACAAGAACAAACTGCTCACTAAGAACTTTTGAAACTATCTGCCACAGATGTAGAAGAGCCAGTCAAGGTTGCACACTTATCACAATATATGGAAAGAATCAGCCAACCCCCGCACAGTAGAAAAAGTTTATAAGCAGTGGAAAAAACAAAAAAGCCATGTCTCATTTCTAATCAATTGCTGGAAAGAATTAAAGTCAGAAGATTTGACTGCGTTGACTTTATATGTTACGTGCAAAGAAAAGTGTTTCAGATATTCATCTACAAGCCAATCGCTGACTGTCATGACAGTAGAAATTTCAGAGTTGGAGAGCGAACACGAAGAGGCTGATACTCGTTTGCTCCTCCATACCAAACATGCATCAAATAGTGGGTTTTCAATTGTAGCCATCAAAAGCCCTGATACTGATGTGTTTATTCGTATGCTGGCGATGCAACAGAATTTTCATGCTAAACTCGTCTTTATAACTGGGAACAGGAATCAATCACGAATTATTTCCATCCAAAAAGTGCGTTATAATGTGGGCCATGAAGTGTGTGACCTTATGATTGGGTTCCATGCATTCACCAGTTGCGACTCATTTAGCTCCTTTTTTGGAAAAGGCAAACGAAAGGCTTGGAAAGTTTTGTCTGAGAATCCTGGCAGAAAAAAAGCATTCAAAGTTCTTGTAGATGACGCTCTTCTTCCAGATGATTTATGTCAAGATTTAAACGGGTATGTTTGTGCCCTGTATGGCCATAACGAGCTCACATGCATTAACAAAGTATGATATACCATGTTTCGGCTGGGGTGCTTTTCAGATGAATGCTTACCCCCCACAAAAGATTGCCTGAAAAAGCACATTCAATGAGCGGCTAACCAAGCGTTTGTTTGGAAACGATGTCTGGTTGCTTCAATTGCACCTCCAAGTCCAGTTGGAAATGGTTGGGAGCTCAAGAACGGTTATCTAACTATTCACTGGATGACTAAATATGTTGCCCCAGATCAGCTTTTAGACTTTGTACACTGTGGATGCAAGAAAGGCTGTGGCACACAGAAATGTTCTTGTTTTAAAGCTGGATTCCATTGTGTAGAGTTGTGTGTCAGAAGTGCAGAACTGCAGTGTCAGAACTGCATAAATATAGCTTCTGATAATATGTCTGATGACGAAGAGTGCTACGATATGTATTTTGAATCTAATGAAGATTCAACATCAGACACAGAAAATGACAATGTCTAGAACGTAGTCATTCAGAATAAATTTTTCAGCCGTATTTATTGAACTAGTAGTGCCATTTACGGATCCTGAAGTCCATGTTGTCAAATATGATGCAGAGAGCCTGCTCTTTCACCAGATCCTGTCTAATTGTCTTAACTAGATCTCTAGAATAGAATAGAATAGAATAGAATAGAATAATTTATTTACCCACGTATCACCGAAGAGCTAAAAGAAACACCTAAAAACGTGAACGTGACCTAATAATAGTTACAAGTTATATATGATAATAAATATATTAATATGCATGCAGTAATTCAAAATATAGGACATTACAAATATATGTGACATAATTCTATAAGATATAATACAAAGTCAAAGGCAAAGTTCTAACAGTTCTTGCAGTAAAGCTTACTAAAACGTAACTTCACTTACAGACTTTTTAAAAGACTTAATATCTTTCAATTCCCTTAACTGAACAGCTAAATTATTCCAAAGAGTACTAGTTATGTACGAGAATTACCTATGTAACCATTCAAGGTTAAATTTCGGTTGTTCTAGTCGTGTGCCG
The DNA here is from genome assembly GCA_025400095.1 of Phenganax marumi. Lineage (NCBI taxonomy): Eukaryota > Metazoa > Cnidaria > Anthozoa > Malacalcyonacea > Clavulariidae > Phenganax > Phenganax marumi. The sequence goes on from JAODVM010014232.1 coordinate 16,663, forward strand.
GTGCCACGCAGATTATATTTGACTAATTTAAGTTTGAAAAGTTCATTGATATAGGTTGGTCCAAGATTATTTACTGACTTATAAGCTAGTATTAGTGATTGAATGTATCTTCGTTCAGAAGCGATCTAATACTATAGCATAGTGTTTAAGTATGTAATCGTATGTCAGTGACTTGGACAGACCCAAGATGGTTCTCAGAATATAATAATTAGTGTCTTCCAGTTTATTAGCTTCAACCTTTCCGATCCCCAATAGAAGTGGACTACAATATTCTAAATGGGGGAGAATGTAGGCTTCATAGAGTCGTATCATTACATTTTGGGAGACAAATCATCGTAACCTGCGCAGAGCGATGCCTTAGCACAAGCCGTCTTTGTCTGCTCTGAAATATGGACTTTAAATTTCAACTTTCGGTCAAAAGCGACCCCAAGAATCCGTGAAGTATCAGTTAATTTGATATCAGAGTCGTCCAGTTTAAATTTGTATTCATACATCGACGGACCAATCACCATAGCTTGCGTTTTTGTGTCATTAATCTTCATATAGTTGCTTTCAGACCAACTGGATACAATTTTTAGATCTTCATTTATGGTACTCAGGATCATTGGTGAGATGTCGGAGGCATACTCTGTTGTATCATTTACGTAGAGCCTCAGTGAAGTATTAGAAACACTGCAGTTCAAATCATTGATGTAAATATTGAACAACAATGGACCCAAAAGAGATCCTTGAGGCACCCCAGTCTTTACCACCCGCCACGTCGAGTAAACGTTATCGAGCCTTACACAACATGCATATAAGTAGAGCGTACCGTTTTTATATATATTTGAAAACGTTACGTTCATCATTCCATACCAATATATACAAATTAAATCGTACATCATGATAATTTGCATTATCAGTACATGCATCTCCGAAACGATATGCATGCTTAGTGCTTCAGATTATAGCTGCAGACAAATAAATGAAGCAAGAGACTGACGTTGCTATTCAACCCCATAATGTCCAAAGGGTTTCCCTACGATGGGTAGAATAGTCTGGCGTTAGCTAAAGTAAAACACTAATGTATCGCACTGGGTTATTCAGGTTTAATATATAAGAATTAAAAAGAAGTCGCATATCGGGTTTAAGACAAAACGTTTTAGAAGAACCGCACATACAAGCAACTGCAATAAAGTTTTAAAGATTTAATGCGGAGGTCGGTAAACGAATTGAATCATTCTCATTAGTTATGTAGGTGTCTAATTATACTGCCTACAACACACAAACTAGGGCTCCACAATGAGATAAACGGTATTCCACGTGCATGTCAGCATGTGGGCGCTATGTTTTCTGGAAAACCTGAACAGCTTTGTAGAACTCTTGTCTAGACATGGATTTAACAACACATACATGCAGATGTGCTAACATTCATGCTGGTGGCTAAGCCACGCATGCATGCAAATTATGAGCTTATGTGGCCAGGCTTGAATTTATTACTGCATTTCAAACAATTCTAAGGTCTGGGGCCAGTTTTAAAAAGCTGTTAACTACGTTTTCACCGCAATTTTGTAGCTAAGAATTAGTTAATATTTAAACGAAGGAAATTAATCACCAGAACTAGGCAAAACGTACTAAAATTAGTAAAATTGCCAGGTTTGGTCGCGAAGAGTTGTAAAATACGGAAAATATAGCCCTGTGAAGTTTGCTAATTTTGTATACTTTTGCATTACGTGGGAAACTGGTAACTCCAGTTACAAATTTCTGCACGTGACACAACAGTATACAAAATTTGCCAACTTCGCAGGTTATATTTTTTGTCTTTTACAACATTTCCCAAACAAACTTGGTAATTTTACTAATTTTCATAAGTTCTTTCCGGGAATGCCCTTTTCTCTGCCTAGATGAGGGGTATATTGTCGATTTAACATTCGTTTTTTAATCGCGCCTATACAGAGTATGCTAAAAAGTGAGCTCTTCAGTGGTTTGACAGCTTTTCACTTATGAGACATGCATAAGAACGAAAACTCTGTGATACGCCTTTCGAGTATCAACAAGGCCTTCTAATGATGGGAGTTTAATGGTCGTGTGAATAATTTTTAAATTTGGAAAATTTAACTTTTGGGGGGACACTAGTATAGCTTCTGACGTGCTATTATAAAATGCTTATATTACGATCGCGCGTGTGCTCTATATATGGGCTGCAAATCTCAAGAATTTGATAAAGGCACGAGGGGCCGCAGTGGCTGCGTGTAGTCTCGTTTTCTTTGATTAATCCAATTTTGTGAAAACAGAAGAATAAAAAACGAAAAGTTCTAACAATAATAGATTAAACCTCCCCAAAGCGTGACTCGTATGACATGAAATGAAAACTGTATAGGTGGCCAGGTATTGGTTTCAATAAACGCTGCGCTACAGATTACTCACGTAGCGATTTTGATCAAGCGAATTTCTACCCTGCTGATTTTCTTTGGACATTTTTGAGATAATTCACTACGCCCTTTGGCCATACATTTTTCTTTTCTGCATTCTCTACTGTGGTTACTTTAGACGATATATCATATATATGGAGATTTTTCAAAATTCTTTATATGCATATACGAGAAACTACAGAAGGTAACTGTTGTAACAACTACCCGAAGTTAGTGCGGGATATGAACGTTTAATTCTTACTTAACTCAATTTATTGATTGAATTACCACTTCTAAGGAGTTTCTAGAAAACAAATTTTCAACACAGCATAACGGTTCTGATGCTAATCCAAGAATATGCTCATGCACTCAAACTACAGTAACATGGGAGCTTGAGTTAAATTCTAATAACACTGTTTTCATTCATTTCTCTGCCACCAGTCCTCGCTAAATGCTGCAGATTTTTTCAAAGGGGATAGTGTACATGAAATTTGTCACTCCGCTGTTGGACTTATTGAGTCAAGTGCTTTTGCGTTTTGCCGGGCTAAGTAAAACACACAGACACATATTTTTTGGGAGAATGGGTTATTGGGGCGAAGTACTCCAGAGATCAGTATTTATAATTGTTCTGAAAAATAAGACTGAATGCCTTAGGGGTGAAGATCCCCTAGACTGAGTGCCCTAGGGGTGATAATCCCCTAGAACTGATGGGGTGATGATCCCCTAGAAGTCAAGAAGGGGTGATAATCCCCTGGAAGTAATGAAGGGGTGATAATCCCCTGGAAGTAAAGAAGGGGTGAATAATCTCCTTGGACAGTTCTTATGATTTAACTGATTCTGTTTACATAAAATAGAGTCTATGGGCCTGAAGGTGACCATTTGGGAGCACTTCAACCCCAAAACCACATAGTTATTTATTTATGAAAAAACATCAACAACCAAAACCCTTAGTAACGCAACTTTAAGTGCACCTCTTTTCTGTGTGCATGATAGGTAATAGTATATAATCTGTGTGCATGATAGATTTTGCAAAAAATGCGTTGCCGAGTATTGAAAAATTAAACTGTACTACAAAGAAAACCGGATCGACCTTAAAACCGCTTGGCCTAGCTTGGTCGGGTGATTTAGAATCACTAAAGCAGTTCGT
>JAODVM010014343.1:0-20176 GCA_025400095.1 Phenganax marumi
TAATTAATTATATTAGAAGAAAGAAAACGAAAATAAATACAATAATAAAACCGAAACCAAAAGGAATAAACTTTCATATGGGCCTGCCTCGAGCTACCGTATGTATTGATCTGCTGATATCTAAATATGGATAAAGAAAAAAATTACGATTGATGATGTTGAAGAAAATGAACGTGAAGAAAGTAAATTTGAAGATGATGATAATATTGATGTTGATAATATAATCCAAAAAAAATGAAAAAAATTCAAATGTTGATAATGATGAAGATGAAAATTTAGACCGATGTTCTGATGATGATAATGATTTTGGTGAAACTGATTCTATCAAATACATAACAGAGGATAATGATTATTATGAATCTGATGATTATAGTGATTATGAAGATGTTGATGATAAAAAAGGATCTTATTATTAAAAATGTATTGAAACAATTGCTCATGTTAAATAAAATTAGACAAAAAGAAAGTAAGAAAAATAATAATAAATTCATACCATGCTTGGAAAAATACATGTTGTATAATTTAGAAAAACGAGCTAGAAAGTATACAAATGATATAGAAAGAAAATTAATGAAATTAACCTTTTTAATTTGTCAAAAAAAATCGATATAGAAGTTGACACATTAACTAAAGATTTAATGATGGATTTCTTTCTAATGATGGATTTCTTGTCCAATAAAATGCCCAAACAAGATCAAAAAATGCTACTCGTAGAGGACTTTCATTTAAGATGTTACTTTAGAAAAGCATTAAAAAGATTACAAGAACTGAAAGAATATGACAAACGTACCCGTGGAGAAACTACAATTAGTTAATGCTGCTAATCTCGATAATTTGATAAGTTTACTTAGCAAGAAAGAAACGGAAGATTCGATTTTGAAAAAAGTTTCTAAACCACGTGAAACCGCCAATTTACTAGAAAGTTACAATCGTCTGTATGATACAAAAATACCACAAGAATTATTAGGTAGTGCATGTGTTAATTATTTAAAAAAGAAAGATAATTATTTGATTAGTAAAGATAAAGAAAACGAAGTTGTATTAAGAAGAGGTACGGTTGAAGAAAATGAAGCAAAAATAAAAAAACGGTTTAAAGATAAAATAACAATTGATGAAAGAGGTGTTGTTATAAATAGAAAGCATTTTCGGTTGAATAAAGAGGATATTATAGAAGACTTTTCGCATTAAAAAAAAGTAAATACTTTAACAGAAAACGATTTAAGAAATGTCCTAAAAATTTAAATCCATTAATTTTCCCATTTCATACATAAAAGATCCTCAAATTAAAAAGCAATACAAAGATTTGTCAGGTGATTCTCTACCGCATCTGAAACCAAACTTTTTAAGTAAATCGCTTTTTTCACCCCCTGAATCATCAGCTAGATGACAAAGACTTCCGACTACATCGAGATCCTTCATCCGTACGTACGTATTCCTCATCCTCCTGGGAGCCTGAGTCCATGAAGAACTCCAATGAGAGAAAGACTTAGAAATCATATATATAACGATTTTCTTAAACTATGGATTTTACATGTTTTATTGAACATTTTATAAATACTGATGAATTAGATAAAATTTTCTTTCAAAATCAAACGTTAAAACATTACTATCTCGGTACGTTTCCTGCAGATGTTTAACCCCAAAATATATGCGATCAATGTTGTTGGATATGGAATACAGATGAAAGTGACAACATTGGATAGCAATTTGGAAAGATTTTGATTACGTGATTTATTTCGATAGCTACGCTAATCCCGTATTGTTTTACAAACGCGAATACTGGAGAACGTTTGCCCACATAATTTTAGGTTGTAAATGGACGAATTATGCACGTGTACAGAGACAAAGTTTAATTTCAAAAACATGTGGTAGATGGTGTTTATTATTCTTGTACGATATGTGTTTTAAGACCACCCACTTGCGTATTGTGAAATGAACTGGAAATGTAAACGATTTAATTCAAAACAAACGTGTTTTAATGAACTTTATCACCTGTTTGTATGGTAAAATTATAAATTCGATTTATAGAAAGAAATGTAGAAAAACAAAACGGGGTCAAATTTGTTGTAATTACATAAATATATTAAATAATAATAAATAATTAACAATTTACAAAAAATTAATCGTTTCTTTCACAATCGTATATGAATGTATCATCTTGCAGGAATACACCAGTTCTTATTCTTGCATTCGCGTAACCTTTGTGATTAGCATGAAAACAACGTAGCCATGTTTCATTGAAGCAATATCATTTCGAATGTATTTTATCACATCCACAGGTATTTTTTTATTCTGTGTGAGTGTCATAAAATTTCGAAGATCCATTAAGTTGAAGAAATATATCAGGTAATGAGAGTTCAGACGTGTATTTCGTAGATTTCCATTTCCATATTGTATATTTTGACTGACATATATGACTGATATCATCATATCATTATGATGACTGTCTCTACTCACTAAGTTATTCAAATTGTTAAGATTAGTTTTATTGTGAAGCAAAATAACAATCAAATCATCCATAACGAGAAGCACTCTTTCATCTTTCTGCTTATCGTGCATGACTTTTTCAACACTTGGAATACCTTTATTACAATTTGTGACCCTTACTCACTTCAATGATGCAAAATCTTTTTGTTCTTCGATCATTTTTTCAATTTCAGTATACAAAGGTTGTTTGGCAGTATAATAAAAAATCACTTTTTACACGGGTGGATTGATCACGTGATTGTTGTTTTTAAGCTATTGAAAGATAAAGTGAGTTTTACCAGATTGACCAGGACCACATATCATCATCATGAAAGGATGTTTGAATATTAATGTACATTTTTTGGTATCTATTATCTACAAAAAAAGACTGGAAATATTACGTCTCGTTTGTTTTGTATCCACAAGGAACGGTTGAAAAATCCGGTTTCACGATACGTTTATCAAACGTAAATTGAAACACTTTCGTTTCGTCTTTAACGATTATGTTTTGTTGATTCGTACGAGTAATTTTATTCCTATAATTAATTTCAATAATTCGCTCGGAGTTTTCTAAACAGCTTTTCATGGAATCGAAAGTTAGTTTTTGTTTTCCTTCTCCTTTTAAACTAAAACCTTTACAATGAATGGTTTGATCACGACGTTTTTTCACATTTCTGTCATCACCTATAATTTCGTATTCATTCATAAGATAAGAATAAGATTTTGGACCGGTCGAACAGAAATTTTCAATCCAAATTTCACCGGTTCCTACTTTTGGTTTTGAATTTAATTCATCGGTTAAGTCACTCAAATACTCGCCAGTTGGAATTATTTGATCGTTCTCATTTTCGCACACGTAAATTACTGAATCCGTATTGAAATAAAGCACTGGTTCTTTCAAACGATTCAACAGTTCAAACAATTTTAATCTAGCATAGCCTGTAACAAACGATGCTATGATGACATTACGATTCTTCAATGTTGTTGACCAATACAATACTTTTTATGAGTGGGTTCTTACGACTTTCTCGCTTAAAATTCTAAAGATGTAACTTTTACCGTCCGATCATTAGCTAAAATTTGTAAATCATAGAGACTATCGATGAATGAAACCACTGTATTATTTTCATTCTGAGCTAATTTACCCCATAAAGAATTCAGCAACGCTTTCATCACAGTACATTTTTCAGGATTATGCTCAATTTTTTCGTGTTCTAATTGCAAGCCTTCATGTTCTGAGTAGTCGTCAATAAATTGTTTCATTTTCTCTTCATCAATTTCACTGCTAGTTTGATTGAAACACAATTCCGGTGGTCCAGAATTCTCCTGTTTGATTTTCACGTATTGACGTAATTTGAGAATATTTTATCTTTATGCGTATAATGATAAATTTCATAAATTTTCATAATTTTATAACCTAGTTCAAGAACTTTCTGTACCTCCATATTGGTCCACGTACAGTAAATCAAACGTTCGCTTTCGTTTTCGTGTGTTCAATCGTAAATTTTCCCTTTTGCACAAGAAAAACACAAAGTGAAAATTAATTTTCCGTTGATACGTGTTGGTAAAACAGTGAAAAGTAAATCTCGCGGTGGAAGTATGCTACATTTTATTAAACCGAATATGTCATTCACATTGATTGTGTCGCGTTCGTCATCCGTATAAATTATTGGATGTATGACAGGAAAATAATTCTTTTTCTGAACGTACTGATACAAAGAACAGAAATCAATATACAAAGCATTTGAGTGCTCATGAGTCAATGTCCAGTACAAGCATGCAGGCGAAGTTCTCCCACCGAAAAGTGTGTTGCGAAGGTCTAATGGTAAACTTTGAAACAAAATTTGCTTTCTTTCTTTCTTTTAATTGTTTCTCAGTAAACCTCGTTCGTTTGAGATAATCACATTCCCACATGACAACAACCATATAATCATCAGCTTCTAAAGTTTCAACAAAATACATGTTCCGCTGATGTAGATTATAGTACGATTTGTTCAAAACAGTATTAGTTTCGTGATCTTCAAAACACTTATCGCACCTGTGATAAAAGCAACCAAAAAACTGATACACAGTTCGTGTATCTTCGCAAAAACCGTCAACAAAACGACCTAGAAGCTTACGTTCACCAATTTGAGACAATCGACTCTCAAGCACGCGACCTGTTTGCTTTAATTCGTTTTGTATTTCTTCGAGCCAACACAATGCTATAAGACTTTGGTTTACATTGCCTCTGTAACTTGATGCCGGTAATTGCCTGATAGTGCATTTATTCAAAAAGTTTCTACGATATATTTTAAAGCTAAAGAGGCAATAGTCGTGCACAATTTATCATAGAAAGGTCTTACGTTCGTGATTTCGCATATAAGATGTGAAAAACTTAAACAACCGCAATGCAAAATATCCACATCCATACGACAATAATAATACATAGCATCATGAAATATGTACTCTTTTGTACGCTGTTCGTCATACCAAGAGTTAAATTTTGCTAATTCTTTCACATCTTCGGGTACCGTAATTTCTGTATTTAGCCCCCCTTCTCTTTTAAGCCCCCCTCTTTTGAAGGCAGAGAAAAAATAAGCCCCCCTTCTTAATTTAGCCCCCCCCCCCAGCCCGTTAATCAATACTACAGGATTTCAAAAATATAATATTTTATTAATGGTCTTTACTGCACTGACATTAAGCCTCATATGTTTTAGTTTTTCGGCTTTTTTTTCTAGTTCATTCTTTAAAATGCATATTAACGCCTTTCCTTTTGACGTCGCTTTGAAGCGTCCTGGGACCACAAGTCCGTCTTCTAAACACCTTGCACTTTGATTAAAGTTCTAAAATTCTATGTCTGCATTTATGGTACGTAAAAATAATCGAACACGCAGACTTAATGTATACCCTATATATATTTAGAATAAGCCCCCCCTCTCTATTAAGCCCCCCTCTTTTTTAAGCCCCCCCTTAATGGTGTTTAAAAAACAATAAGCCCCCCGGGGGCTAAATACAGAAATTACGGTATGCAAAAATATGGGCACTTCTCATCACGTGATATGATATATTTATGTAATAGTTCAAATACAAGACTGAGGACTTTACCGAGCATTAGAAGCATCGAGCATTAAAAAGACTCGCCTTCGGCTCGTCTTTTCAAAACGCTCTCGGACTTGGAAATACCGGTAAAGTCCGAAGTCGCGTATTTGAACGGACTTCTGACACTCATTAACTATGCAATTTCCAAACTACTAGTACTTTGGAAATATTTCCAAACTCCTAGTAATTTGGAAATATTTCCAAAGTACTAGTACTTTGGAAATGAATACATAATCGGCCTTGTGACCCCGTGACAGTTTTTCCTCCCGTTTCAAGGTACTGATGAAATATTGATTTCTTTTGTTTTTGGTTCATGAATTATTAATGAGTTTTAGAATAGTTATTCCTGCACGGGTTTTTCATAGCTAATTTACAATTCAGTGCAATGATAATGTATTTGCTACGTCTATAATCATAGTTAACCTAAGCTATTCATCTTCACAGTAGTTGTGATATTAGTCTCCTAATCTGCTTATTCAGTAAGAGGAAACCGGAGTGCCTGGAGAAAACCTGTTACGACTTTCGACAGAGTAGTTGACGAACTCTTTTTTCACATGAGAGTTTAAGTCCGCGCTGAGAATCGAGCTCACAACCTCACTGTATTGAAAATGAGTCACCAATAACATTGTTGCGAATCAACTATTCTATTGTGGACATATCAGAGATAAGCAATTTACGAAAAACATAGTGATTGGTTAATCAGAGCAAAACACAAAAGACACGTGACGAGACAGTGCCCATATTTTGCACAAACCTGGGGCCGGTTGTTCAAAAGTGGGTTAGCAACTAACACAGGTTTAAAACCCACCGTTTTTGTTGCCCCATTTTGAAGCACTGTTTGTTTTAAAACTTTGAGGCATTAAATTATTCATTAAGGGCCACATTTTAAGCAAAAATTTAATCAAAAATTTAACTTAAACGAGTTTGAAATCGAGGTTGAAGTTGTCCATTAACCTAGGGTTAAGCTAACCCACCTTTGAACAACCGGCCCCTGGACAGTAACATATACATAATGAATGTTATTGAATTTTGATGAAGTTTCCAAACCATCCAAGTCAACTAAATGTGGCTACATTCAATCACATATCGAATGTTACTTCTACATACGACATGAGCAACAAGAGCGAGTGTCTCACCGAACTATTCGAACAGTATATGTGACAGAATGCTTGTATTTGATACTGGCTAAGTTATTAATGAATTATTACTGAATTTAGGAAACAATAATTCCTGGGGCCGGTTGTTCGAAAGTTGGATAGTGCTATCCATTGGATAGTGAATTTTTCAACGTTCATAAAATTGCACAAGAAACGTCGAAACTTCCATTTTGGTCAGTGATATAAATAACAGAGACTTCAATCTATTAATGCAAGTCGTAGTTTTATGTTAAAACGATTCATGGGAAATTCTACGAAGGCTACAAGAACACTATCCAGTGGATAGCGCTATCCACCTTTCGAACAACCGGACCCTGTACTGTACCTGATCTGCGGCTAAGGAAACTTCACCAGCACATTGTAATTTTCGGAAAAATCCAACAAACTTTTCATTTATTCTAGCTAAAAGTTCGTTTAATGGCGTCAACCATCTGAGATGAAAAAAATACAAAATATCAAACTGCAGTGAACTTGGTTACGAGTAACAGAACGAGTATGCATGTCTACAACATGTTGCAGTTGCGCAAAAATCAGCTAATATCTGGCTTTCACCTGTGACGTAAACACAAGCGAGAAAACAACAGAAGGCGTTTTCTGTGACGGTTACAAAAACAAAGCGGAAAGGATTTTCTTTTGAATTTTCTTTTGTTCTATTCCTCCCTTATGCTTGGGTTCTTCTGCTTATTATGTTGTGTTTGTGTCAATGGTTATGTCGCGCACCTCACAGGGTTTCTTTGTTTTGGCTTTTGTCTTGCCTTATGCTTAATGCTAAAGCCTGGTTTCCATATAGTCGTAAATGTCGTAAAGATAGAGTCACGAACTTTCTAAACATCCGACAGAAAGCATTTTAAAACAAATTATTAGCAAAGCAATTATTAGTGGACAACATGCATGCTTTCATTAAGATATACTGCCAAGAAGATAGAACATTTCGGCCGTTGAGAGATATCGTGACTATGTTTACGACGTTTACGACTATGGATGGTTTTCATTTACGTCATAAATCGCCATATTGGTGGAAATTTGAAAAGAAAATCCATAAATTTTATGGCATGATGAACAGCGGAACTTTGAAGTAGTACACCAACATGGCCGCTTTGACGTCATGTGAAAACGCTCTACTGTATATGGAAACCAGGCTTTAAGCCTGTTTTTCACTAGCGTTTCATTCGCGCGAAACGCTGCTTTTCTTTGTCTCATGAGTTTCAGCAGAAACCAATTAGTTTTTATCAATTCCTTTCAATTTGAACAATACAAATACTCGCTTCGCGCGAAAAATATCGCTAGTGGAAAACAGGTTTTAGGACTGGTTTTCATTACTCGTAGACTGACTGCGGTGCTCAGCAATCGTAATATTACGATACACGACGAGTATTCCAAGCGGTATAAAGCTGGTATAAAATAAGTAAAAACCGCTTGTTGAAATGCATCCGCGACTGTGGCCGATTGTTGTAGACTATCGCAGCGAAACAAAAAAATTGTCACGTCGCAACGCTCATCGCGCGTCGCAAGACATGTTTGTCTGCAAGTAACGAAAACCAGCCTCGATCTCATGTGTTGCCGATCATCGACGACCTTTATTGTTTTTGATCACTGATGTGTAAAATGGTTTCTCCATCAGTAATAATCTTTTCCGTCGACGATCAAAAACAAAAGTCGCAAGAGCATTGCCGACTACTGGCGATGTATGAGAAGCAGAATTAAAGGCGAATTTCCATGTAGTGGAAACTGTCGCACGATCAACATTTTACGATCGTCATCTTTTGAAATATGTCCTTTAAACCACATCTGATGAGATACGTTCCGCTTGAAAGCTGACAATTCAACAGAAAACGACCGCAAAATGTCGATCCGCGCGACATTTTGCACGTAATGGATATCCGCCTTTAAAGCTCCCTAATATTATGCAGTCACAGTTGCACTCCTAGACAATCTGAAGCTCTCCAATATCTTGTAGTCACATACGCACTCGTAGTCATATCTAAAGCTCTCTAATATCTTGCCGTCGAGACACAATGGTACTCGTAACCAAAACAACATCTCTCAGGCAGAGCAAATATATACGGTGAGAAACTTGGCATAAGAATACTATATGCATGTAGCTGTGCAGTTACACAATCGGCAGCACGAGCTGTTTGCTTTATAACAAATAAAAAGCACGTCCTGAAATCTATCTTTCATGGGTAATGACCGAATGCATCCTACATTTTTTACAACGACAATTTCTTTCAAAAAATTTACTCCATACTTTTCTTTCAAAGCTTTCAGTTTTTCATCTTTGTCTTGAATCTCATCCAAATTGTTTGCAATCTACACGTAGATAAATAGTTACGCGTCAATATACAGCGAGCACTATATAGACTAACTTCATCAAACTACACAGTTAAGCCGGTTACAGGCGAGCAAGTTTTTCTGTGACAAGTTTTACTGAACAAGTTTGAATTGCCCGTGTGTACGCTCAACTTTGGCAATTTTTACTGTGACAAATGCAGTTGTTCAAAATCAAACATGCTTGATTTTGAACAAGTGTACTTGTCACAGTAAAAATTGCCAAAGTAAAGATTTTGCTCGTCTGAACGTGTCACTAAAGAATATTTGGCGAAGTTAGTTTAGGCATGGCTACAAACATATAGTATTTGTTGAGGAAAACGTATTGACACGTTCACACGATCAAAAAATGCTAGTCACAGGAAAACTTGTGGAAAAATATTGTTTCTATGCGCAAGTGTAAATGGCAAATAAAGTTTGTCAAGTAAAACTGGTCATAGAAAAACTTGCTCGTCTGTAACCGTCTTAACTGAAATTGTTTTCATTTCTTCAAACTTTTATTTTTCTAGGAAAACTATTCTGACGTTGATCAACAATAATTTGCAACATGAAGACGACGACATTCGCAAAGTGAGAGACTACCTGTTTTTATGCTAGTTCGCTATTTCTCGCTCAACATGCATCTGTTTACAGGCGTCTAGTTACATAATTGGAAACGCTGCGTTTCATAGTGACTCCCTATACACAACACTATCACCAAGTATTCCTCTTCTTGTGCAACTACTGTCCGACCCGCTGCCACGGACCAGATCGAACGCGGCAGGTGAGTCCATTGGGGATTGAGACTAGCCCTTATCAGAATTAGATGAAGTAGGTACTGAGTTATAGTTAAAGCGATGTTAGCTGTCGAACTAGTAGAAAATGTAGTTTCTTCTTATTCATAATTTCTTGAACTTATTTAGGAGCGTTAGGAAATCTAGTTCGTCATTCTCCAGTACTCTGTTCCAGGCTCCTGGAATACCGCGTTGCGGAAAGGTAAAGGGGGATTCGTTGATTAAAATCCTGCCAAGTCAGTTGGTACGCCAGATTTTGAGACAGGATTTTGTCAGCTAGTTGTTGTTTTAATTGTTATGAACGCTCATTTCAGTCTGCTGGATGTAGCTTGTAATGACGGCAGCAGTGAAGTTCGAGAGATTGCGTTAGTCTCATTAAGATTGTTGTGCCGAAATTCTTCATGTCGCCAGGTAGTAGAAAATATCACAATATACAAATGGCTTTCTAGAGGTCTACTAGTGTCATCTTTAGGTGCAATGGCATTTCCACGAATTCGTTTTTTGACCCTAGCCTTGATCAGCAGCTCTTTCCTTTTAGAAACTACTTGAACTAAAGATTCAACAAAGACTCCAGGGTGTTCTCGAGCATGCGCGAATGTCATCAAGCAGTTTCCATAGCAATGCCACGCCATCGACTGCAAGTTCGACTTCAACGACGGAAAGTAACGCGTCAGATCACTGCGTGCGTATATTGAGAAAACTTAAGTCACATGCAAGAAGTAAAGATAAGTTGTGATGAATGTTCAGTGAACGAGCGCACGCCATAAAGCGGCACTCTTACTCTAGAGAAACCGATCCACAAACCACATAAGTTTGGTTTCTAGATGATGACACCTTGTAAATACTTGTGTAGTGTATACAACATTTTGTATATATTTTGTAGATTAATGCAGAGTAGTCGAAATCTATTTCCTACATTCATATTCGAATGTAGTGCTGCGTAATTTTTGCCTCGTCATTATTTTCATAGTTTGTGATGAGAGACAATAATCAGACGAAGGTGAGCTTTATTAATACGTTTATATTTAGTAAATTGTACAGGATTCTGTTGTCATACTAGTGCTCCCTTGTTCAGTTGTGCATAAAGATATTTCAATGATACACAGGAGGGTCTATGGTGCATAATATCGTTTTTGATGATCTCCAGGGATTGTTCCAGTTGGATGAATTGCACAGATTTACAGAACTCCCCAAGCTTCTTCAAATGCTGTGCAGATTTTTGCACAGGTAAGCGCAGCTGATAATGGATAACTACTGATTGAAAGTACATCTTCTGTGTAGTCCACTTCAACCTAGTATAGAGTTAGCAACATCAACAACATTGATAACAAGTTTCTATAAATATAAGACAGCCTTGGGACAGACGAGATGCATCATACATACTTTTCCATGTGCCATAGCTCCTATTACGACTACAACAGGCTCATCTTTTGGTACCAAATCATTCATTTTGACAAGCTTTGTTGAGCTAAAGGATGTGCCTGAAAGTATAATGCGTGATGCATTTTGTTAACATAATGCATAGCAACACATCCTAGTTTACCCTAAATTATCCACAGCTCTGTTGGCCACCACCCACCATATTTTTTGCATCCAGTTGGCATGTATTGAGTGACAGGATTCTTGATCACCTTGAGTAATTTCTGAGGACCATTTGAAGCATGAATACTGAGCTTATGTAGTAACTGTACTATGAAAACCAAGAGAAAAACACATGAAGACCTGATCAACAGAACAACATTCCACATCCAATCAAGATTGTACGAAAACTGGAAAGTGTCTTACCCATTAGCCCACAGAATCTATCAAAAGTTCGAGGGATCCTAGTATGTGGATTAACCTCTATTAATACATTTTTCTCCGTGTGTATATAGACTTGGAGGAGTCCAGCCTTGTTCAACGGGCTGTCAAGTAACATCAGTAAACTCTAAAGCAACAGATGAACCGTAAGGTTAGTCGTCATTTTAAGCAGCAGGTGACTCAAGCGCTGACAGTTATGATTTATCCATTGTATTACTTGATGGGTGATGTCAGGACGACATGATCCGATATCTCGTCCATTCTTTTTCAAAATGGTTTTATGATGATCGCAATTCAACAACTCAAAATTCTTGCCATTCTGTTAATGTTCAAAAGAAATCTTTAAAATGTTCTTTTAATTTCTAAAGCATGATTACACGCGCGGGAGTCACGCAGTTTTATAAACTGTGAACGGTTCATTTGAGTACCTTCACAGTCTCAAGCGATGCTTTTTCGAGAACAACAATCAAACGTTTGCCTGAGTCTTTTTCCTTCAAAGTTTTCGGGATTTTTCTTGGGCGCTCATGTTCTTCATCGTTGTCCGCCATCTTGCTTTTCCGAATTGACCAATCACAAGCTCGTGCCAGTACGTTGCGTGCTGATCCCATAAAATCTGGAGTATGTTTATCTCTGTGGATCTCATGAACTATTTGGAGGAGTGTGGCCTCGGATCTCAGTATATTCTGGAGTGATAGCTAATGATCTCTGAACTTTGCCGATAACCAATCAGATTTTAGGATTGAAAATGTAAATACAGAAAGATGAAGAATCAGAGACATACATAAACACCTCCGTATGTTTTTATAGCGCCATGGCTGATGGCACTTTAAAGCAAAGTTGGCTATCAATCATGCTTATTTCTGCTCTATCTTTTAAACTTGTGAACAAATCAGTAGTACTAGTTTTACCTCCACCTAAGAAACTTGACGAAAACGCAAGAATGGTTTGGCTCTGGGAAAATATCTGCACTTCTTTTGTACACTCGTTTGTGAGCGCTATTTTGGCGGTTTATAGGTAACTAGCAGTTCACTATTTCCATAAATAACTACTTTTGTTTACTAAATACTCTTGACTGTAACTGAAAGACGCGTTAATAGTTTCCGTTTCTTTTCTAGTATGTATTCCAAGCCATCAATGTTAAATGATATGTTAAATTCATGGAATACTTTGGGATATTGCACTCTTGCAGTATCCATGGGTTGGTATTTATTATGGTACACTGCTTTATAAACCGCAGGGTTGTCATTTCTAGATGTAGCTTGGCAATCATATTTTCCTATAGTATATGAAAACTATTTTCTTTCAATGTACTATACGAAAAGTTCCTTCACTCGAAATTTTACATCGAGGAAGAAACCTCTGCTGGTTTCATTTTCAGAGAATGTAAAATGTAGCAATGTCATGTTAAATTTGTTATTCTTTAGGCTATTTCCTGTACGATTTTTTAAACTTGATCATAAATGATAGACAAAAAGGTCTTTGCCTAATGATTCATCACATTCTTGTAAGTTTTAATTGTTTTTTGTACAACTTTTCAAAAGTTTACAATTGATTTCTAATGTGAATGTATGTGCAAATATTACTTCACCTTCATCGCCTAATTGTCAATAATTATTAATCTTGTTACATAATATATGTTGGACAATGAAATTGTCATTGAGTTCTCAGCTGTTTTTTACCTATTAGTTTGCCTACAGAATTTTACAGGCCTTAACATCTTCTCTGCAAACTGTTTTTCACCAGTTTTTGCTTTTTCTTTGTGCATGTGTGCTTCTAATTTTCTTTGTTTTTTTTAGGTAATAGTTATATTTTACATATGCGTCTCAAACAAAAAGTACATTCCATTTGCACTATCTTCTTTACTTATGGAAATCAACAGCGTGTTCCTGCACTCTCGTCGACTAATGCACATGTGTGACTTCAATCCAAAGGGACTGCCTTTTAGAATCAACAGCATTTTACTGACAATAACTTTCTTGATTTTTCGTTTTGTTTGTTGCGGATGGATGATTAACTTTTTAGTCGAAAGTCGCAATGCTGTTGGCAAAGTACACTTGGCTTGCGGTGCTTTCGGAATGTGTATTGTTGTGCCGCAGAATCTGTTATTGTTGAATCAAGTTTGGTTGAGTGATGCCAAACGCAACAAGCAGCGGAGCGGAGCGGAAAAAGAGAAAGCTGCAGTGACGGATTATAATGCTAATGATGCAAACAGTTTTGCAAAACTTAAACACTTTTTACAAATGACCATAGCTCGTAGTGCAGAGTGATATCCGGTAGATAAGGCTTATTATTAATGTTAATTAGAGATTGTACACAGGTGTATTTTGATTTGTACATTCTTGTGTATCATTTCATATAGTTAGTATGTCAAGGGGAAATTTGAATTTGAGGGCCATATTTATAATGATTAATGTTGTACATTCATTGCTACATGATATGCACAATGCACTTGCAAATATTGTTGTGTCTACCACAGCAAGTAAATTGAGCTGAAGCCTTATATTGGCTACTTACATGAAGTTTAGGGGGAATGTAAGTTCGACGTTCGTGTGAGGAAGCGTGTTTATGGGGTTTTAGCGTTTGCGGCAGACCTGTTTTAATAATTTGAAACAGTCAAGAACATCAGATTTGTATTATAATGTAGCACTTTGCCCTACATATTGTAACATATCTGCTTGGAACTACACTGCAATGTCTACACATGAAAGTCATCACCATTTAAAAGCAATCGATGCAAACACAACTGAACAAGAACTCATTGAAATTTACAAAACATGGAGCAAAACTTATGACAAGGTATCTGAATTTGAAATATGCATTCTGCAGTTGTTAATTTGCTGAGTTGCAATGCCTTATATTTAATTGTCATATACTCTGTCTAATACCAGATGATTTCACTTCAGGACGTTGCTGCTGACATAGGCTATGTTGGAGCGAAACTAAGTGCAGAGCATTTGGCTGAAAAGCTAAATGAACGAGGAGTGCCAAGTACAATTGATATTCTTGACCTTGGTTGTGGCACAGGTTTAGTTGGAGAGCGTTTGAGTCTGCTTGGGTACAAGAATGTGGATGGTATTGATATTAGCTCAGAATCTATTGAAATTGCAAGGGAAAAGGGTGTGTACCGGTCATTATGTTGTGGCCGCATGGCGTCAGAGGATTGCAAGGATCTTGGCATAGATGCAAACCAATATGATGCTGCAATTTGTATTGGTGTTTTTACAATTGGTCATGTAAAAGGAAAAGGATTTGATGACCTTGTACATGTTGTTAAGCCTGGAGGATTGGCATGCTTTACAATCAGAGATTGTGTAGCTAATGACCCTCGTTATGGATATAATGAGAAAATGAATGAACTATGTGAAAAGAGAAGGTGGAAATTGGTTTCAAAACATCACATTGTCTACCATGAAGTGAATAATTTTAAAAGTTGGTTGTACTTTTTTGAAATTTTGTGAAAACAGAAGTTCTTTAAGACTATCGTGTTATGTAATGTAGTGTACTTCCATTTAATTCAATGCAAAATTTCAATACCAATTCAATTGGCTTTAGTTAAGTTATAAGCTATTTTTGTAGAAAAAATTACAACTATTGTACATCATCATATTATATACACTTTTATTAAAGTCATTTTCTCTTGTTGTTGTGGTTATTTAAAAAAGGTTCAATTTCGCTATATATATCCTGGAGAATGTCCAATCTTGGCATCATATGCTAAACATGAAATATAACATATATTATAAAAAAAAATTTACAATCACAACATTCACTCTTACTCCAAATAATACGACCAATCTTGTTTGGTTGTTCTTGTCGGTACGGTTGCTTGCTTCTTGTTTGCCATCAGAATTCACTGTCAGCACCAAGTAAAACAGAACTCTTTGCTAGAATGACACAATTGTGAAATAGCATTTATAAAAGTCTTCAGTCTGATGAGGATTTAACAGTTTTTTCCATCAGGATAAAAGGTTCCGTTCAAACCTACCATTGTAATGGCTTCATTGATAATTACTTTCTTGACTGCATTAAAATCAAAAAACGATATGTTTTCTTTTCCAAAACGACCTTTTGAGCTTATCTGAATTCCGAATCCATCAATCACTTTAACAGACTCTAAAGCACATTTCAAACGTTAAGAGTAATTTTCTTGCAAATATTTATCAAGGGAGTCCCACACTTCATGGAACATTCATTTTTCACACACAGACCTTCGACAATCTCAGTAGTGACACAGTAAACTCCGCAAAGAGCAAAGAAGGAAAATGCAAGAATTCCCAAACCAACTCTTGGGATGCCTTCAAAGTACTTCTAAAAGATAGAAGACCCGGTGAAAGTACACATGTAGCAAATTTAGCTTTGAGGGTACAAAGTAACAAACCTTTAACAAGAACGCCAAGATGGCAATTAGAGCTGAAGCAAGACACATGTGCCATATATAATGCAAGTAATTGATGTTCACGCGAGAGAGTATAAATTCACGAAATATTGAGCCTAAAGATATGTATTTCACATTAAGATCCCGTCCATACGCATCCTTGGATGTTTTTAGCTCCTGTTTTTCACTGCTCTTCATTTTATGCAAGTAGTTCATACCACTTACCACAACAAGTAGTTTTACCCCCCTTGTTATGTAATAAATTGTGTTCGTAGTTGGGGGAAATTTGCCAGCTGGATGTAATTTTTATGAAGCACGTGAATAATGTGGGTGAAAACATGGTGAAAACACAAAACAAAGTACCAAAAATACTTTACGAACATGCATTGTTAACACCAGCGGTAATTAATTCGGAAGCCACTTCATGTTACACGTAGCAAAATACAGTAGTTGCAGTTGGTACACTCCAGTTATGTGTAGAAGTCACTGTTGTAAAGTTTTTGCTGACGAACATGTCCCACTGTGAAATACATATCATCATTTCTTTTGTTCCATTTATACCTTTTTTATCGTTTCTGCATCTTTATCATTGGATAAATCAAATTTGCATATAAAGAGGCTTTCACGTAAAATGAGCTTGTTTTTAAAAATCGCCAAAGTAACTACTTCAAGATATTGTCTTTCTTCCTTGCTATGACTTCCTACACCTAAAAGTGAAACTAACTTCTCGTAAGAAGCTGTAAATAGAAATAATTATGAAAAGCTTGTCCAAATTTGTGCTTGAAAATTTAAAGTAGGTGGGTTTCCGGGGGGAGGGCCAACATCCGGCAATAGGAGAATTTAATAGTTCATCTAAAAACAAACCTCAAAGTTTTGAATTAGTACTGAAGAAACTTTTAACGCCCGATATTCTTTCTGATTGTTTTCGAAGCTTTCTTGACCTTATTAATGGCAAAATATGAGTAAATTTCTATCAGGAAGGCCTGCTACTGTGCAGGAAAGCCAAAGGTTTGAGAAGGACCAGGTATTATACTCAAAATGAGCGTTTAAATTTTGCATGTTATGACATGGATGTGATTTCTTGTTTAAGAATACTTGATTCTGGATTTGTAATTTATTCTGAACGGTAAATTAGAGAATTCTAATTGCCTAAAGTAGATAGTTTTGCGTATTTTAGGTTCCTGTACTGTATTTTTTTTAGTCAAAAAATCATCAAACTGTAGGTAAATAGAGGACATGACATTGTGAAAAAAACAATAGTTCCTATTCACTGAAAGTTGGTATTAGAACTGAATCTTTCGCAAAATTTGACAACAATATGTTCGAAATGATGTGCCTCATATCATTGAGGATTATTTTCAAACGTATTTTAAACTGCGAAGTTTTTTTCACGGTCTTGTAATTATCGTATTATTTTTAGTAATATGTCAGTGCATTGTAAACAAATCGCCCACATGAATTTAAACACATTCCGAGTTCAGAATAAGGAGAAAAAATATTTTATAGTGGGCCGTTTATACTGTTTGTGGCAATAAAACTGGTATATTTAATGAATAAATTTTGAAAATGATGTTTATTATATTTGTGTGGTCAATTATTCATGTCATATGACTCATATTAGCACTAAAGATACCGTGATAGACTTTGGTGGATGTTTGTTGATATATTGTATGATTGTGGGTTTGCATGCCATTTGCTATGGAAACTCTGAATGGGACCTTCTTTACTGGATATCAGTATACTTAAAAAGTAATTATATTTTTGATAGGCCGAACGCTTAGCAAAAGCTGTCAACATCACTGAAAATGCAGTGAAGGAAAAGCATATGAGAAATATCCTTTGATTTACTGTATAATATTATATAATGCATTGACTTGCTGGACTCTTCAATACTTAAATCTGTCTAATGCCAGACAATTTTGCTTGTTAAAGTGAGCTCTGCTCTTAATATAAGCAAGACCCACCAAATCCATCTTGTGTATGTTCCTTTACGCTAGCCAAGCACCATAATTGGAACATGGCAAGAGAATGGCTCTGCTACCTTTTGGACGTGTCTTCGAAAGATGCACATTTCGTCCAATGGTATCATGTGCTGGAAAGCAATGACAGTTATATATAAACTATTAAGAGAAGGCCACCCTAAGGTGTGTTGTTTGCACTTCAGCCTGAATTCACATTTGAGCTAATGTTTTGATATAATTTAATTTGTGATGTTTAGGTTTTACAAGAGTCTACTTCTCACAAAGTAACATTTGCTGATTTAAGCAATTATTGGGTAAGTGCATAAGGAAAGCTAGGGAATAATAATGCACAAATATTAAATGTGAAGATAAAAAGTGACTTTATCATTTATTATAACAGCTGTTACATATATAGCGGTTATTTCTTCTTGCAGAAACATTCACCTGAAGGAAGTTACGGAAAGCTTTCTCACTTGTATATAGAAATTATTATGAAGAAGCTAGACTTTCATGCAAAGGTGTTCACCATTTAGCTCTGACAAGGCTTATTTGTTTTAGTTTCGCTTAGTTTGTTCAACACTTCAGAAAGCCAGCTCTTGCATCTAATCATGATTATTGGCTGTTTTAGTATGACTATATCCCAGGAACAATTCAACCGAATAATGCTGAAGTAATAAAATATCCAACTAGAGATCCTAATTATTTGTAAGTAACTCTGTTTACTACCATTTGCAAGCAACTGTGAACTGCAGAGGTTTAGGTTTTTCATGTTTGTTTACATTTGAAAGTTCCATGTTTTTGTGCACATTTGAAACTAGGCATGTTTTGACAGGTTAGGCCCATTTTCTATCAAAACATGCCACTTCCCTCATGCAAGCCTGAAAAAATGTTTGCAGTTAACGGTTGCTTGCAAATGGTAGTATTGTAGTGCTGTGCAAACTCTGGTTTTTCACCTCTGGCTCCTGCTCGGGCCAAGAAAAACTCCGGCTCTGGGAAAACAAGCTCCGGCTCCGGCAAAAAATTTCCTCCTCCGGCAAATTCGTGAAAATTTGAAGTATTATGGAAATTTAACATTTCAAAATGGAAGCACTGTCATAAATGAATGCAATATTTTCATGTGAAGTTTTACTCTTTTCTGCCAATACTAATCATGTGTTGCTCGGAATATTTTTTGGCCGGATATTTATCAGATTTTGTGGAACGATTACCAAAGTCTGATAGTAGTCGCCAGAAAACAAGTGCTGCCGGCGTTTTACCGGAGCTGAAGTAACTCCGGCTCCGGCTCCAGCAAAATATGCCAAAACTCGGGGTCCGGCTCCGACGAACAGCACTATAGTATTGTCTTCATGAAAAAGTGGCAAAATCTTCTAACTTGAATCATTTGCTGTTTGTTTTAGTTTTGAATTAGCTATAGATATATTTGATCAATTGGATGGCTGTTTGGACCTTTTTGATGCAGGTCTGTAGGCTATCTCTGTCTTTTGTTTTATGATCTGCTAAATTTAGTGGACAAATTTTCAAAATTTTGTTCCGACTGGCTTTCAGTGTCCAAAAGTCTTAACCCATACAAGTCAAACTCTCAGATTCAAGCTGTGCAATGCAGGATATGCCCCTTTCCAATGTTAATACAGGTAAGGATGTCTCCTGTTAACAAATGAGATCTCAAAATTGTTGAATAGCCAATTTCCCTGGTTTCAGCTTATCTGAATACAAATACTCTGATGCTTTGGGGACGATTTACTTGCTATGGCATTGTGAGTGCCATGAGCATTCTGGTAGTTGCATTCAGAAAAAATACGCAGTAAGGGGAAATCGGCTGTTGCTACTAAATATGTTGTATTGTGATGCACGATGAGCGTTCTAATAACTTCATTTTTATGTTTCAGGAATGCAGTGCTTTGTACAATTTATCAGTGGAAATTATGTACAGATTACACAGAAGTAAGCTTGCGGAAACATTAGAAACATTGACTATTACGTGTTGCTTATAATAATAATAATAATAATAATGATAATTATAATAATAATAATAATAATTATTATTATTATTATTATTATTATTATTATTATTATTATATTATTATTATTATATTATTATACTATTATTATTATTATTTATTATTATTATTATTATTATTATTACTATTGTTATGAATAGTATATTGTTGTTCTTTAATCTATTGTTATCTAATCTATTAAGTGCATGTTACACAGTGCAGTTTTTCTTGCAACTTG